>JAPMLY010001179.1:0-124688 GCA_026401115.1 Tetraselmis chui
GGGGGTGAGCCTCGATTAGAGAGGTTAGTCCATTGGCTAGGGTAGAGCTTATGTTGGTGGTAGTTATCAACTTCGGTATTGGTGATTACGGTGTACGAGGCCGAGGCCGTGGAGTGGAGTTTAGATAGGGAGGTAGCAATGCAGTATAAGTTTGAGAGGTCTTGGTAGTGTCCCCATTGGAAAGAGAGCACCGCGGAGGAGTCTAGGTTTCCAATGGGGGTGGGTAGGCCATATTCGAGATTTAAGTCAAAGAGGTAGTTGTGTAATTTGACGCCACACGTGGTAGAGGTGAAGTGGGCCGGGAGTGAGGACCGAAGCGAATACGGAGTAGTAACGATATGATGTCGGATGTCAGGGAGGGAGGGGGGGGAGGGTTTGTGGGGTCGGACCTTTGGGCCGTGAGGCCCGTCTTGTGGGTGACTAATGATGATAAGCGGCCTTGCCGGCCGAGGCTTGTGGAGGGCGAGCGTGTGAGGCTCCGGAGGGTCCGATCGTCAGTGCTTTGCGCATGTCGGGGAGTAGAGGCTCCATGGGCCGGGTGGTCGGTCGGAGCTTAAGAGGGGGCGGTAAGTGTATGGATGGCGGAGACATTGTGAGAGGGTAGGAGAGGGGGGGTATAAAAGTTGTAAGCAAAGGGTGATAGGTATTAGGGGGAGGGTGAGAGTGGGGAGCTGCACTGACAGAGGGGGCTGTCGATATCGTATTAAAAGTGCTTCGGGGCTTCCGAGAGAAGCCTTGGAGCAGGTCTAAAGGAAGTGGGGACTGTAGGGGCGGGGGAGTACGTGTATCGCTGAGAACGGTACGGGTATATGACTGCCATACTGTGTCTGAAAAGGGGGGGCGATATTTCCGGGGCAGGTAGATTCGCGGGGGGGCGGGTGATCGGTGAAGCTTACGGGAAGAGCAAGTCGGGCGGGCTAGTCGCAGCAGGGGGAGAGCTGTCGTTATTGGAACGACAGGCGAGATGGGCAGAGCATGGAGGGTGGAAAAAGTGGGAGGGAGAACGACTGCACTAGGGTCTACAGTGAGGTAATCGCAGGTATGCGCGAGTGTCTGATGGGTGAGTCGTGTTAGGCGGGCTGTAGTGTAAAGTAAAAGAGAACAGAGAATGAGACATTGGAGGGGCATAGCGACTGGAGCGAGCGTTCGATTGAGCGAGGGAGCAGCAGGAGGGCAGCCGGCAGCAGGAGGATGAAGTAGGGGGTGAGAGGTAAGCGGGGCGGTGGTGTCTGCTGCTGGTAGCGGGTGAGGAGAAAGGGAGTCGTCGGCGGACGGGTCGTGTCGGCCGGTCGGCGGGGAGTTCGTGCGAGAGGGAGCGTACAGGGCACGGGCCAGCGCTACAGGCCAGGCGGCATGCGAAGCTGTGTGTATGTTAGTGTATTGGTGGGGTAGGAGAGTAGCACAGGGGGAGGGGGGTGTGGATGAGAACAGATCGGGGCGGTGGTGAGTGCAGGGGCGAGAATCAGGCCTGTAAATAATATATTCTTTCCGGATTAAAGAAAGCGACTTTTGAGTTTCACCATGTTGCATTACTGGACTAATTTTACAGCATTGTGGCTCGGAAGCACTAAGGCGAGAAAAAGGTATCGAGTTTGGTGCGCTATGGACGATGTTATCAGTGTAGGCTAGCAGGAGGGGACGGGGGTGGCGAGGCTGTTCCTTACAGTGGGACATAGCGGGACGATCGTATCGGTACTGTTCGTCTGTGTGGGTCGAAGAGTCAGCGGCCCGTCCTAGGTCAGTGGTTGACCCGGGGTCGGCAAGGACCAGAGGCGTTCGAAGTCTTCTGATAGGAGAGGGTGCCAAAGCCTTGCTCAGGTCCTGGGCGGCTTGGGGTGGTGGGGGCACAGTGTTGAGTAGAGCGAGCGGATGTTCCGCGTGGGAGCTCCTGTGGGTGTAGGGGTCCGCGGTAGGCGCATTCGCGGGCCGATCCCGCAATTGCATATGTCTGTACGTGGGAGGGGGGTTAGAGTTTGTGGACAAATGGGTCAAGTTGGGCTTGAAAGTTCGGTATGCAGTGGGGGGTTCCGAGGCCTGGCCAAAGTCTTGGGCGGCAGGGGGCGGTTGGAGGGCGGAGTTGAGTGGAGCGAGCGGGCGTCCCGCGTGGCGGCTCCGGTCCCGGAGGAGTACCTGTTTGTATGATTCCGGGAGGGCGGGAGGTGATGACATAATGGTCGTAAGGTGGGTGTCGATGTGTGTGTAAGTGGTGGATTTGGAGTGGAGAGAGAGTGGGTTAGAGGTGGTCAGCGTGTGTTGGCGGCACACGACCAGGTCTGATGGGACCTGGGTTTGTTTTTCACGGACGTCTGATGGGAACGTCCGGACGCTCGGAGGGGCGCGTGAGAGTGCGCCGGCTCCGTGGGGGAGTGATTTTTGTAATCTTTTTGATACGTACGAGTGTCGTAGTATTGGACGGAGTACTCGGAGTGTTTGAGAAGTAGGTGGCGCAGATTCCGGCATGTGAACCGAATTCAAATTTGTGAAAGCTGCGCCTTGGAGTGTGTACCGTCTGATGTGCCTACGGATCCACTGACCTGGGTGAGCTAGGCTCGGGTGGGGAGAGGTGATCGGTGCCCGTCGTCCGACGGGCCCTGTGGTCACCAGTCTATCGCTCATAGGGAGGCCAAGCCCGGAGCGAAGACGGTCGGCGTTGCTCATCCGAGCTACCGACCCATCCCCTATATTTTTAACGTCAGTAGTACTTTAGTAGTACTGTGGATCTTTTTACTGTCTTTAGTGACGGGCGGATGTGGTCAACTACCGCGGCACCCTGTGGCGCCTCGCGTGCCTTCCCATGGGTGGTCGGGCTGAGCTTACTACTTTGCAAGCTACTCCAAGTGTTCACGAACCATCTACGACGCCCGCCTCCTCCCACGCCGGCATCTACGCCGGACCGCACGCGCCCGTCCAAACGTTTTCTTCGGAACGCTCGATCGCGCGGTACGCGACTCCTTCCCTACAAGGACGATTTCCTTTTCTTGGCGGACTCTCACCAAGACGCGCTCCTCCTTCGCCAGCGCGTCGAGGCCCTGCTAGACAACATAGACCTCCAACGCAACCCCCAAAAAGGCGTGTGGACGCCGACGCAAGTCGGCAACCATTTAGGCTTAACGGTGGATTTACAGCTCGGCATGTTTCGCGCCCCACCCGCAACACTGCAATAGCTCGCGCAACACGCGTCATCCCTACTCGGCCGAGCTGCTTCCAACGCCAAATGGCTACCCACTCGTCAACTCGCGGCCTTCGCGGGGAAAGCCCAGTTTCTCTACCTCGCCATTGCGCCCGCCCGATTCGTTTTACGCGAGCTCCACAACGTGTTAGCCACCCGGACTGGTTGGGGGGGTCGCGTGCGCCTCACCCACCATCTACGACGCGACCTCGAGTGGTGGCGTACGGTGCCCAACCAACACAACGGTCGGTCAATATACAAGCCCATCGAGACCGCCTACCTCCACGCCGACTCCAACGACTACGGATGAGGAGCCGTGCTGAACGACGACTCCAACTACCAAGCACGCGGCTTTTGGAGCGCTACCGACCGTCTACAGCACATCACATGGAAGGAGCTTCGCGCCGTTCGGCACGCAGTCGAGTCCTTTCTACCTCAACTAAAAGGCCGTCAAGTTCCTTTACACGAGGACAACACAGCAGTGGTGGCCGCCCTAACCAATCTCACCTCTCGGTCACCCGTCAGGATGACCGAGCTCCGGCGCTTGTGGTACCTTCTCGACACCAACGACATCCACATCCGCCCGCGCTACATCCGGTAAGCCGCCAACGTTTGGGCGGACACGCTAAGCCGCGAATTGGACACCGAGGATTGGCAGCTCAACCCCCGCAGGTTTGGACACCTTCAACAACGGTGGGGCCCACATACGATCGACCGTTTCGCGTCCATGCTAAACGCCCAGCTCCCATTATTCAACGCCCGATGGCGGGACCCTCAGTGCGAAGACGTCGACTGCCTACACCTGCCGGACGCAGCCTGGCGCCGCGAAAACAACTACTGCAACCCCCCCTGGACCGCCCTACTAGCGCTTGCTGCCAAACTGGCCCAATCACAGGCCCCAGCCACGGTCATCGCCCCCTATTGGCCGGACAAAACGTGGTAACACGCGTTCGCCCGGCTCGCCACCGCGACTTTGCACTTCCCGGCGGCCCGCGACCTTTTCTTTCCTGGCAGGCTCGGCATGCGCGAGGGGGTCGGACCACCCGCGTGGAGCATCGTGGCCTTTCGGCTCTCACCCCCCCCTCACCCGACGCGGATCCATAGGCCGAGCTTTACGCCCGGACCGATTAAACTCTCATGTACCGCCAGTCCGCTCCCTCCGCACCGGGCCGCCTCGCTACCGCCTACAATTAGGAGCAGCACCAGCGCCGTGGTCCGCCGAGCTTTTCAAGACCTCCTAGGAACCGATTAGCTCGGGGTTACGGCAGTCGCCCTACTCAGCAACTCGCTAGCGCCGTCTACGTACGCTAGCTACGACATCGCGCTCCGACAGTTTTTTATATTGTGTACAGAGGAAAATATCGCCCCGCTACCAAGGCGGGGATCCGACCTTTTTGGGGGGGTCTCGGGTAAGTCGAATTTGTTTTTTTCAATCCCGAATGAACACCAATATGATTAATCGGGGGATGAGTTGAGTTGAACTTCACAATTTTTTTCATGAATTGAATAAAACCTATGTCACTAGGTGAAGAGACTGGGTAAATACCCATATTCTTTCGACCGGTCCGAACTGGTACTTGGACATGCCTATCTCGATATGGACGATTACCTTCCGATTTTTTGTGAATGAATATGGAGACATTCCCGACTTCAGTCGGAATTCCGCGCCGGAACATGCAAGGACCTGCTGTTGCATTATGTACTAAAACATAATCACTTACATCGGAGGAATATAAATTCAAAAAAACAATTTTTATCCCATACAACTTGGGAAGACCCCCCGTCGCACAGTGCCCGAAATTTGTGTGTGTTGACGGGTGTGCTTAAGGGGCACACAACCCTTGGGCACTGTGCTTCATCACTGGGATTTGATTTTGGATCAATGATCCTATTTGTCATTTTGCGCGCATGCGTTGAAAAACATATTTGTGTGTGAAAGTGATGTTTAAAATCTACATGGCCAGTGTAGATTTCAACCACCGCTTTCACACACAAGTTAACACAAATTTAGCCCATAGAAAATTTCTTGCATGCAAAGAATTCGACAACAAAGAATGAGGACATTATCTTCTTCATCTATTGGCAGCAAGTTAAGAAGATAAGGAAGATGCGGAATATAAGCGTGATACAATCACGCGGACGTTCGGTTGGAAAGCGCGTGGGCGCGTGGCACACGCTATATACTGACAATCACGGCAGCGTCAACGGTGGAATACATCTAGAGCGTGTGGATTTAGCCGAATTTCACGCGTCTTATCTGTATTCAAGTGAATCGATTTGGCCTTCTACAAGAACGGGGACTATCCGAGATAGAATATGTGCCGGCTGTACCCCAGTTTGGATAAATCCGTACATCATTTGTATCCAATACAAACAAGTAAGTTGACGACTAGATTTCGGGCACGGATAATCCATTAGGTTTATGATTCGGATTGATTACAAACTCTTGCTCTTTCTTCTCGACATTAATTGAAACCTCAAAAAATGGTGAGACATTTCAAAATATTCACATACCATTGGTATCAGTTCCACGCCCTGCCCGCTACATGCCACCCCGGCCACAATCGTTCGCTACAAAGCGTGGTTGGCCCTGCTGGGCACGGTCGCCGCTAGCTCGCTGCAACCCTACTTCTCCGCGGTAAACAATTTTTTCCGGGACCACCAGCGCCAACCCATTGCAGTGTGCGAACTCCTAGCCGACGCGAGGCGTGGCCTCGAAATGCTGCAACGCCGCCTCGTCCCGACCGACTCACGCCTACCGCTTCCCGCCCCCGTCGCCCTCAACATCCTACAGGCGGCCGCCACTTTGCGCGACAGCCTCACGTGGACGCCTGCTACCCTTCCCCTGCTACAACGTTTCCGGGCCTGCTTAGCTATTTGCGTCAAATACATCTTTTTCTGCCGCGCTGAAACTGGCGCCCGTTGTCATACCGGCGACCTAATCGTCGACTGATCTTCACAGCATATTTGTCTTTTCGTGCGTAAATATAAAGGCGACCAGCGCCGTGACGCCCGCGACAAGCTAGTGTTCGTTATCCCTATCGCTACCAACCCCGTCCTTGCGGACCTTTTAGACTACTACTCACAGCAACGCGCCGCAATCTGCGCTAAATTCTACATGCGACCACCCCCTGACGCCTTCTGGAGATGCTCACTTGCTGAAGCCTCCGCCGATTGGGGGGCCGCGTCCACCATCTCCGCATGGCTCGCCCTTGCCCTTCTCACATTCAACACGTCCGCGCCCGCCGGTTTTAAATGGACATCGCACAGCCTCCGGAAAGGAGCTGCTTCCGCTGCTAGCTGCATCGGCGCGCCCCTCCCCGTAATCAAACACATGGGTGGTTGGGCCAAGAACAATCTCCGTGACCGAAGGAAAGTACATTGACCCAACCATGACCCCCACACCCGTTGCTTGGCGGTTCTTCGGCTGGCTCACTCCGTCCTCCACGCAACACTAATTTGGCTTTGCAAGCCTTTGGCTTTAGGTTACTGGCAAAACGTGCCCTAGGGTAAATGGTCAGATTGATTTGAATCTAGAGGTTTGCATATCTAAGTCCCATGTGTACGGGACAGTGACACTAGCGGTTATTGTTACCGTTAATAGCGGCGCGTCGCACCTGCATGGCAACCACCTTGCCGTAGCAGTTAGACGCAACCAACGACCAACGACTTCCCCAACGGTCAGCTCTAGCTAGCCCAAGCCTTATAAGCCGTAGCCAGCCACGAGCCTAGGCACTCTCTGCTTTCGCGCTTAGCCAATCTAGGCTTCGCGCGAACCCACCCGCCCAACCCTATGATCCTGCGCTAATCGTCCCCCAGGCCCCGCCTGTGGGTGTCTTTTGGCCAAATAGTACGCAAACTGACATCTTTGGCAAAACGTGACTTGGGGTAAATGCTGTAATGCTGTAATATTACTGTAATTACTGTAATAAAGCCCGCGGACCTGCCAGCGGGATTGTCCCGGTGTCAATTCCTGCGGCCGCCAATCACCACGCGTACCGGTACTACTACAGTACTACGGACAGCCTGTCAATTCATAGCCGCAAGCAGACCCCGCGCCGGTTATTATTTATTTATTTATATGAAGCATATCAAATTCATCGCAGTACTCTTACAGGTACCCTGGACTCGGGAACGCATTCACTTTCCAACATCCGAACAGCGGCAGGGAAGCTGCAGACACTCGGCGCCATTGTCCTCGCAACTTGTGGAGCTCACGGGTGCGTTCAGCTCACCATGTCAACCACACGGAGTGATAGCTGTGCAGTTCAAGTCGTGGTACGGGTTCGACCCAACGACACGGCATGCGTCGGTGCCATCGATCGGCTGGGCACGGATGAGGTGTTCTTGGCGTCACCTCGGGCTGCCACGACCCCCACCACCACCCCTAGGGATGGATTGAGTGGGATTGCGAGTCGTGGTTACCGCTTCGACTCGGTATTGGGTCCGAGTGCCACCCAAGCGGCTGTTTGGAGCACTTGCGGGCTGAAAATGGTAGAGCATGTGTTGGACGGCTATAACGTCGCCATGCTGGCGTACGGGCAGACCGGGGGCGGAAAGACGCACACCATGCTCGGAGACTGTGAATGGGGCAGCGCGAGCTTCACCCCAAGCTCCACAACGCCACGCACGCCCAGGGCACGTCGAGAGACCCGACCTAATCGCTACCGACGCAGCAATCTTCCAAGCCCCGATGTATGTGTGCGCACGCCTGGGAGTACTCCTCGCAGCGCCGACGAGTTATCGCCTTCCGCCGACGCAGTACTGTCTAAAGACGCCGGACTCACCCCACGGGTCTTTGCCCACCTTTTTCAGCGAGTACGAGACCTCAGTGCCGTGGACGACCAGCGCACCAGTTTCAAGATTACTGCTACATTTTACGAAATATATAACGAGGTGGTCACCGACCTGCTCAGTGGGGTGAGCGGCCTCCCGGTACGGGGACAAGGCCGGGTGGAGGGCGTACAGGCATGCGAGGTGTGCAGCCTCGCCGACGTCATGACTCTGCTAGGGCGCGGGCTTGCAAGACGCGCTGTGGCCGAAACCCGAATGAACACAACATCTAGTCGGAGCCATTGCATTCTCACCTGCGTCGTCGAGCGGCGGTTCGAGGGTCGAGTCACGCGGTCTTCCGTCATGAACCTCGTCGACCTGGCCGGCAGCGAGAGGCAGCGGAACGCCGGTAACTCGTCGGCCGCCCGCCTGAAGGAGGCGTCCGCAATCAACAAGTCGCTTACCACGCTTGGACATGTCGTCCGGAAGCTCGTGGCTGGGGCATCACACATCCCCTATCGCGACTCGAAGTTAACGCATATCTTGCAGGAAAGCCTGGGTGGAAACGCCAAGGCGGTGCTCATCGCGGCCGTAAGCCCCGCCAAGAAAGACGCTGCCGAGACGGAGAGCACTCTGAGCTTTGCGTCTCGCGCGCGACACCTACGCAACCGACCCGTGGTAAATGACGCCGCTGCTGACGACCCAGGACCTTTGATGCAAGACAGTGCACATCTTCAAAAAGAGCTGAACGACGCAGCGCTCGTCGCGACGATGTCAGCGAGGGACACGAAGCGCCACTTATTGTGCGTCCAGCAAGACAAAGAGACGGCAGGAGTTATTTTGTCAACTTGCGAATGCGCAGACGTGGACGCCACTCCTGGGTCTATAGAACGCAAATACTGCGATGAGGATAGCGTGGGGAATGACATCTCGGCTGCAGAGGAGTGTGTGAAGCCGGCAGGTGCTGGGCGGCTGGCAGTCGTGCGAAGTAACGGAGGGGAGTCGTTGGAACTGGTGCCGGTGCAGCCCCGAAAGCAGCGCCCGGTGATGCGCGCTGCTGTGATGCTCGCGTCGTCGGCTCTATTAGTGGCTGGTCTCATTGGGCGAGCTACTTTCAAAAACAGCGGCCATCGGATGGGACGCCCCGCTGATGGGCCCAAGGTCGCGAGGAGCGTGATTTATAGTCGTGCACAGAGCGCTGAGGATGGCTGGCGTGACGCGACGGGGCAGTTCGAATATGGCGGGTCCTGGGTTTAATATGTTTCAAAGATATAGAGGAGAGAAGCTGCTCCTCAGTCCAGACGGCTTACTTATTTTATCTATGTCTTAGATTTAGGTATTATCTTGTGGTGTTGCGCCTAAGCGCTTTGCAATTCTTAAGAGTCCATCCACGATGCGCTGAGTGTTCGGGGAAATCGAATTGTTGTATTTGGGGCGGCTGCTACCTGTAAACGCATGCTGACGTGACGCGTGGGCTTACTGTGGTGGTGGCTGCGGAGGCGACGGGCGTCACTCGCGGCGTGGGGGCGGGGTCCTTAGAAGCCATGCGCGACACTGTAATTTGACACCTTCCTATCTTCCTATCTTGCCGACCCACCAATGTTCGCACTCTTTCAGCGGTTGCACTCAATTATTATACTCTTTCAATTTGTGATGCAGGTGAAGGTAAATTGATATATATATTTTATAAAGTATTTGTACGAGGCATGGCAATGATGTTTATCTTGTCGACACTTCTCGGATATGGCTCAGCATTAACTCCCGGTTATTCAAGCTCTTGTCGTTGGACCTCCATGGCAAATTCAGGGAGGGCTGAGGGACAGCAGCCGCCTCAGCCGCACACACATGTTGTAGATTTTTTCCAATAATGTAATTATGAACTGCAAGACAGCCCATCGGCTTACACATGCATGATGCCGAGCAAGGCATGAGCGAAATGCGTTGTCGAGGTCTCTTCAGTGCGCGCTTCTGTGCGATCTTCTCCATTTGGTGACTTTGCATTTCATTTGCACATAAAGCATGCATGTTTTCATCCCAGTCCATTGCTATGTCGGCCACCCCCCGCATGAGAATACTCGTCACATGAGTTACACATGGCACTACTACCTGTAGGTTTTTCTTTTTCGACGTAGAGGGGGGGGGGGGGGGGGGGGGGGGGGGGGTGATTCATTGAATTTCAAACGGGGGCTTTCCACTGCGGAGTATGTAGTTTTGTCGTGTACTCGAACGTGTGGCACATGCTAGAGGGTTGATCATACGCCCCCTCAGCGGTTTTAATGTTTTAGTCCCTAGCTAGGAGTATTTACATGAGCTGGGCTTCGTATAATGAGTTTATAATATGGCATGTTATGCAAGAAGGCCCTTAGACAACAGCTTTGCATTAGTGCGCGCGGTACATGTAAAAAAGTTTGTATTCCCATGATTCCGTTGCTTATGATATATAGTCAACAATGGATTGCCTATCAAACAAAGTATATCGAGAATTCACGGTATTGCGCGTGCATTTGGGGTTCGTGTCAATTAACACGGAGAGTGGTCGACATGATATATGTAAGGAAGATTCGAGTACAAGAAGCACTATAGGAACGTGGACATGGGAAAAAAGGGGGGAACCAAGAGAAGAAGAGAGTAATGGAATCCAAGGCACGGCAAAGGGAAGCACCACATTGTGTACAAATCTAGCACATTAAGCATAAGAGGGCACAAGCAATTCCCACACAACGCCGAAAAACGCCGCGTGAGGAAGCACAGAGACGCTTGCGGCCCATGGCGCGGGTGAAGAACGTTGTGGCAGGAGAAGACATCCCTCCCGAGGATAAAGCAAGCGGCCACCATGTCGTCCGCGGCGGCGGACAACCCGCGCTTGACGTTGTCCGCGTGAGCGACATGGACGGCGAGAGAAACCTTTCGGCGCCAAGAGGCCAACAACTAGCCTACGTGCATCCCTTTAGAGGCGGCTGCCTGCTTGGCCAACTCTTTAAAAAAAGCCATGTCGTGGCCGCGGAGAGCACCAAATTCCATGACCGCAAGGGAATGAAGCGGATGTCGGGGCGACTCCTCACCCCCTCAGAGCACTTCTCGACCTTTGTCTTCTTAGCACGGCATATATAGAGCGACATCGGGAGACGGGGGACTTGAACGCCGAACAAACCATCAACCACGGCATCAATCGCAAGTGTTGAGCCTCGGATGCCGAGGTAGTGCAAGATACCGAGGTACTGCCATTAAAATGACATGTGTCGGCATTAGTATTGCAAGTAAGGACAAGTCCGAAGCAAGTGGCATTGCATAATGTAGAAGGAAATGTACGGGTTAATATATTAATCTTGGATGCTTCGGCTGTTTATTATACAATTTGGATTACAAAAAGAAGAAGAACATGAGCACGGACATGGAAATAGGAGCGCTCATGTTCTTGAAATGAAATGAAATACAACAATACTAGTATAAACCGGCCCTAGGTAACGACCTCGCAGACACCCTCGCCAACCAAGTAGCGGACGGTCACCCACCCGACACTACATACACCACAGGTTCAGAGGTCTCGATAGGCCACTCGACCTGGCCATACACCCTCATTCCACAAACCCTAGGGGACCCATTACCCTACAGATACACCAACCTCAAAGCCGACGCACACACCTACAGCACCAAACACACACACACACCCCTCTCGCAAACAACCAAACACGGTGCCCTCCTCGCCCGCGCCGCGGAGGACGGCGCCGATTTCTCTTTCCACAAAAAACACTCAACCCTCACGAATATCCAGTTCACACACAAGCAAGAATTCATGTGGGGAGTCCACAACACTCGCCTTCTTACTCATAACCCCACCCTGCGCTGCCCCCTATGTGGCCAATTCACTAGCAACGGCCACATGGCCGGTAACTGCCCCACCATGTCTGGCCTAAGACAGGACCGACACAACAGCGCGCTACAACTCCTACTCTCCCTACTGGAACGCCACAACGGAGGCCGATGGAAAATCATCACTGCAGACTTCGGTAACAAACCCATTAAATCATTTGCTTCCCCTTCTCCTGCCCACGCTCCACTCGACTGCCACCCACCTCACCCCACCCACATGCCCACCCGCCTTGTTGCTGCTGACGAAGGTCTCTCGCCCGACTCCCTAACCTCGTGTCCCGCCGTCCTCCCACCTGAGATTCTCCCCCCCGCACTACGACCCCCCGCACTCAAACCCGACTTCATCCGCATCCTCGAACCTCGGTTCGTTGGTCACTCAAACGGTCGCCGACGTTACGCATCCATAAAAAAGATTTAGATAGGAGAATGGAAATACTGCACAGACAATAACCTCTCCCACACAGCTCACCTCATACATAACAAATACACACCCCTTGCAAACGCCATCCGCAACCACTGGCCGGGCACAATGGTAGACATCCTTCCTATCGTCATGAGCCGCACAAACACACCGCACTCCTCCACCATCACGAGTCTCACCTCCCTGCTCACAGCCCGCACAGACCCCCCGACAAACTCATCTCCAAAGCACACCTCGACACGTCTCGCATCCTTACACAGCTCCACACGCACACTATCCAATGGCTTCATCATCTCCTACTCACGTACCGCATCAAATCCCGCACGACCTCTCGCCGCGCCTCCACACACTGCACCCTCGCACGACCCTAAATGCACGCAACCCTCGCCCCGTCTTGCACACCTCCCCGGGGGGGAGTAAAACCCCCGAACACCCTTGGAGAGGTTGGATTTAGGTGGTTAACGGTCTAGCCCTGACTTGTAAGTTCCATGTATGGCATAGTTGGGAGGGCCCAGAGACAGCAGCCGACGCATCCGGCTTTTGGTGAAAAACCGGCGCATACGGTACATGTTGTAAACAATTTCAATTTCAATTAGTATAAACCGGCTGCTGTCTATGGGCCCCCCGTGCTAAGCCAATGTGGACTCATAAGCGTGAGATAGACCGTGAACCACTAATCCCAACCTCTCCATTGGCGGTGACGATACCGTCTAAAACACACACGTAACCAAGTACTTATTATTTTTTGATCTACACGAATTTTTATGGATACAATATGAAATAAAAAGTGTCGCTAGTCTCGACGATACGCGGCTTGCTCCAGCCGCTGCGGGGATGCTGAGTAGCGAGGCTAGTCAGCGTGACATGGTCGAGGCGAACGTGCCTGACCTCGGGTACCGTGCGACTCCGGTCTTGCCGGAGCTAGGGGGAAAGGCATGTGAAAACCCCCCTCGCTCATATCTTCGTCGGTCCCGTCTCGAGCCTTGCTCTTCCCCGCCCGAGGTAGTAGTTGCTCCTCCCGACGCACTTCGCCACCTAGTCGAGTTGTCCCTCCTCCTTCGGGGACTGGGAAGAGTAAATAACTAAGATACAGACGGTGTCCGGCTGGCTCTCCTGCCCCCGTGCCAGATTTTCTCATGTCCTATGTCCTTGCTCCGTCTGTTTCCAACACCCATTTGATCGCGTTGTGGCCGGCCGTACCCTCCCCCGGTGGTTTACGTTGTTAGGGGGCCGCCTTTACGAGCAATGTGCCGTTACGATAACCCTAGGCACACCGCATGAGGCAGCTTGTCGATAACCGGGTACCGACTAGGGGAGGGGTGGGTCGGACACAAGGATCGAGTCGCCGAATTTGGGTACGGGAATTTTTCCAAAAGCCCCCCGTACCGGGTTTTTCCGGCGGCGGTCGATCCTAAGGACCGCCGCCGCCATACCGTGCCGCTCCTCCGATCGCGACCCACCTCCGTGATGCGTAGCTTCAGGGTTCGCCCACAGGGTAGACTTAAAACTTTCGCACGGCAGGTGGCTGCTAGCGAGCGCCGTGCCCTAGCGCTGCTTCCCAACTGTCCGCCGCCAGCTCCAACACCCTCGTCCCACCGCTGATCCGTCCGTCCCCTTCCTCGCCAATCCGCAGATATCGTTCCCGCCGCGACGGGAGAGTATATGTGGGTATTGATGAAAAAACATTTATGACTGGCCGAGCGGGAAATCCCTGTGTTGGTGTACGGACATTATATTCTTCCAAAACCCTCCGTACATGGCTTCCCGACTGCTGCTCATCCCGCGGATCGCAGCAGTCGGTACCTCGTTCAGCCCCCTACCGTGCCAAGCTTGGCATGGCTACGGGGTTACCAGTGCCCACCGCGTGGAGGTAGAGGTAGGTGCCGACGGCCCTGCGAGCGCACCCCCCTCCGGGGCCGCCGCCGCTGCGCCGCTCATGTTCTTCTTTCTATGGAACAGATGAAGGGCGAGAGTGACAGATCGCGGAATCCAAAGTATAATTCATATTATATTTACTATAGAAGTCTGTGACATTGTGTTTGTAATTGAATGTTAAAGCCAACGACGGGATAAGCATATCAACGGTGGAGAAATCATCTAAGGGTTATGCGTCCGCCGGTTCATTGCGAGAGGAGATGTGACGCAATTAGTCGTCCCTGCCGAATCACATTAAATGCGCAATCAATATCCGTGGCTGTCGCAGCAAGGTTTTGAATCTCCGGTGAAGGTGAGAGGAGCAGGGTAGAGTAGCATACTTACAAGCGTGTGCGGAACCAATCGATTCCGCTGCGCACTGCTACACCGCCTACATCGGCATTTTTATTCACAAACGAGAACCGTGGAACGCTGAGTCCGGTTCAGTATCGACTGCTTCCGAGAGGTTCTTTCCCTTTATCGCTGCCGCCGCCAGAACCCCCGCCGGAATTACCTCGCACGAGGGTTGGGTAGTGGTGGTGGCCGGAGTTATTCCGAGAGTGCCGAGGAGTAGAACTCTTCGGGGCGGGGCCGACCGCGGTGGCGGGCGATTGTTTCATATTTGCAAAGATGGCCGGAGGCAACATCATGTCCATACCGCTGTAAGACTCAAATATGTCCACGTTCACGTCGTCCACGGCAGCGGAAGAACTGGAAGCGATGGGATGCGCCTGCAGGTGCGACGCCCTTGGCGTGGAGGACGCGAAGCGAGAAGTCGCCGAGAAGTACTGCAACGGCGGCAAGGTGCCTTTGCCCTTACCATTGGCCTGTACAGTAGCAGCGAGACTCATATCCTCTGCGTTCGCCATGGACGTCGAGGCACCGGAGCCAGTAACCGGGGAGGGGTATGTCGGCGGTAGTGACGGTGAATGTGTTGCCCTTGACGACATATCAGCGTTCAGGCTCGCCTGGATGGCGGCCGCCAGGGTGACGTCCTCCGCTGCTGCCGCTACCTGAGCGGCTGAGGACGAGGAAGAGGCGACAAGAGGCCGTCGGCTGCTCGAGGAAGGGGTGGATGAGTCATCTGGGGGGCTGACTTTCAGACTCTCCTGAATAGCGGCGACCATTTGTTGATCCTCAATCGACACCTGCGATAGACCCGAGAATGTATGTCAACGTGCTGTATGAAACACCTCAAACGCTTCAATCTGAAAAGATGAGAAGAAATCGACTAGCAACATTACTCTCGTTTTCTGACGAATGCGAATAATACAGAGGATCATCCAACACGACTGCGCTATTACCTGAATGGCACGTCGGAGCTCCTGGTCCTCAAGAGCCGCCTGCTGCGCCACGACGCTCCGGTGCGCAGCGGTGGGGTCGGAGTGCTGGATCAGGAGGGAAGTGGCTGGCGGTGTGGCATTGCGTGGTCGAGAGCTTACAGTGGGCGTGCGAAGGCTGCTTCCGGTGGTGCGGTAGCTCGCGTTTGCAAGCGGGGAGTCGTAGCTGGCAATACCCGGCAGGTCGAACAGTGACTGCTCTGAGTATTCCCTCTGCTGCTCTGCCTCCAATGCAGACTGTCGCTCTAGATCCCTCTTACGACCGATCCAAATCGCGGCCACAATCTGCAGCGCGGGAAAGTGGCACGCCGACGACAAAGAGAGTGTGTGAGCGTCTCGCAGATTGGGGTTACCACTATGATAAAAATCACTCGTGGATTATCATGGGATATAACTCTGCAGAGAAAAAAATTGACGAGTTGCACTGAATAACGAGGTGCACGCACCATCGCCGCGGCGACGACCGAAATTGCCACTGATATGCCAATGGCCGTTCCGGCGTGGATTGTGCTCGCCTCGGCTGCAGTTGGAATAGGCACAGCAGAGCGGACGCCGTCTGGCTCAGCCTCTTCGTCGTCCCAGTAGTCAGGGATGGGAAGGGTGGCGTCAACCTGACAAGAGCGATGGGGAGGCATTCTCAGGCTCACGAGATTCAAAAGGGATAAAACGGCAAACGATCGGTTTCGTAGCGGCGCTCCATTATTGTTATTTTTCACGGGAAAGGGAGAACCTACCTGGAAAGCATACGGCAGCGACCGCGGTCCTCGGTTGCCCGCGCCGTCAATTGGGAGCAGAAAGAACTCGTATGTGGCACTGGGCAGCTCGCTATACACCACTGGCTCCCGACATTCGACCCACTCTCCAAGCTTTACCACACCGACGTCCTGCATACCCACCACGGCCTCGGTCGACAAGGAATTGGCGACCGCAGCCGCGGCATTCACATCCAGATTGGGAGCTATGTCGACGCCCGGACTCGCGGCAGCCGATATCCAGCCCTCGTCGTCCTTTACGGCCCGTTCTTCGGCAGGGCGCAATAGGCACTGTGTGGACGTCACGTTCGACGAACCGGGCCCACCGTCGACCAAATCAAAGGTGAACCTGACGCGCGAAGCGACAGGATCGTCCTGCGTTGGACCGGAGCGCACAGCCCCCTGCGGTTCTGTGACGTCGACAACTATTGTGTAGTTGGCAGGTGAGTTTGAGTTGAGGCTGCGGTCGAAGGCGAGTGCGGAAAAATGGTACTTGCCCTCGGGCAGCTCGTAGCGTACAGTGCACCGGAGGCAAGGCACATACTGGCCGGTCACCGCGGCGGTCCCGTCGTCGCAACGACGACACACCTGCGAGCCGCAAGACCGCCAGTCGTGCCCGACTACCTCACCGTCGGGGCGTTCGAACGCGACGCGATGCTCATCGCAGTCGGAGGGACCGACACAATAGGGGGCAAGCCGGCACTGCACATTGTCGACCCCGCTGCCGTCGGTGCCATCGTCCACAACAAATACGATATCAGCAACTGTACTGTTAGATGGTTCAGGGACGACGACGTTTCGGACAGCCGGCTTCGACCCGTCGACCTGGAAGCGAACGGTCTTCGTTGGCGCCTTATTACGGACTTCATCCTCGCCCGCGACGTAAAATGTATAAGCGCCGTCCGCGAGCGACGTGTAAACTTTTGGTGACGTGCACTCACTCCAGTCGGCCAAGCGCGCTATGGACTCGCCCGACATGAGGGCACACTTGAAAGTGATACCAGGCTCTGTGGACTCGAACGCAAACTTGGCGGTGCGACCAGCTTGCAACGGGCTGGGGAAGCTACTCAGCACGACCTCAGGTGCGTTCGAGTCGACTCTAAAGTTGGAAACCGCCTCCGTCAACTGCGAACATACAAATGTGACGAGTCAGTCCAGACGACAGATCGATAATCAATCACTCATCGTTCTCACGCCATTCTCAATGCAAAGAAAGTAATATCGTAATCAGCTATTCAATCAAACAACACAGTGGGACAGAGGAACGCACCGGATCCATAATCTGCTGCCCGTTAGCGCCGGTATACGAAGCGATGGCCATGAAACGGTACTCTCCATCCGGGATTCCGACGCGCACCCAGGGCGAGGAACAGGGCTCCCACCCGCGGGATATCGGCAGCGCGGACGCCCACTCCGCTCCGTCGCGACGGTCCAGGCGACACTGGAACTGCAGCCCTCCGCCTGTCATCGCCTGGCCTTCGCTCAGCGCCTGTAAAGCCTGCGATCACCGTAGAGAGCGTAAATCACCCGCGCTATCACGAGACTGTTCACTCAGACGGGGCGATGTGTTAGTTACGCTGTAGTCCACACCTGAAACTCGAATCGAACGGTTTCGCCATTGACCGCGCCTGCTGGACCAGACAGGATGCGTGTGTAGACCTTGTTCGGGTCTAGCTCCACCAGCCAGTCCACGACCTGCTCCTCAGCCTACCGAACAGCAAACGAAACAAACAATTCAGTACTTGACATTCTTTACCCCGCCGCGCGCAGTGGTGTCAATGTGCTGTTGGCGCGGCAGCCACGTGTTGTCACAGCGCACCTGGTTGCCAATCGCATCCGTGGCGCGAATGGCGAAGCGCCACTCCCCCGCGGTGATGTGGGACAGCTGCTGCGGCGAGCTGCAAGGCTGCCACACGCCGGTAACGATACTGCCCAACTGATTCTCCACGTTGGCCTCCTCCGCCGCATCATTAGACAGCTGCTCCAGCAGACACTGAAAAAGCAATGACAATGTGGTACTCGTTACTTCGCAAGTCAACATTCCAGCGATCGGCGGGGAATGAAAATCATTAGACAGCGCTTGCTGGAGAAATAGTTGCGGTAGACTCGCCTCCATTGTGACGGTTGTCGCGTCGAGCGCACTGAATTCGACGGTGGCGGTTTGTGCGGAGGAGAGAACAGGCGGGCGGGCCTGAATGCTCATCACTGGCGGAGTGCTGTCCAGCACAAATGCATGGGAGTCCTCGACCTCCTCCCCCTGCAGCGCACACACGACAAAGTAAATACACCCAACAACGGTATAATGTGTAAGCACTTCTCCATCCAAGTACCTCAGCAGATACCTTTCGCACTCTGACAACCTTATCCAAATAGCAATGGCGCAAACATGCGAAACATGTTTTCCCAACTAAAGGACATACTTGCACTCCTTGTTGCCAAGTCTCACATTGGATTGGTGTTTAACTAGTGTGTGTATGTTTGTCTCTATGTGTGTGTGTGTGTGTGTGTGTGTGTGTGTGAGCGTTTGTGTATGCGCGTGTGGGTGAATGTGAAATAAAGGGGAATCAATCACTAAAGAACATATTTGCATTCCTTGTTACCAGGTGTCCCATGGGATTAGTGCTTTACTAGTGTGTGTGTGTGTGTGTGTGTGTGTGTGTGTGTGTGTGTGTGTGTGTGTGTGTGTGCGTGCGTGTGTCTGTGTTTACGTGAGCGTGTGCGAATGCGCGTGTGGGTGAATGTGAAATTAAGGGGAATCAATCACTAAAGAACATATTTGCATTCCTTGTTACCAGGTGTCCCATGGGATTAGTGCTTTACTAGTGTGTGTGTGTGTGTGTGTGTGTGTGTGTGTGTGTGTGTGTGTGTGTGTGTGTGAAATGAGAGGGGATTTAATCACCTTCGCACGGACACGAAAGGTGTAGGAGCCGTCTGGCAGGTTGGTGTAGCGCATGGGGGAGTCGCAGGTACGCCAGCTGTGCAAATGCGCGCCGCCATCCGCTGCGTTGTCGGCTGCCTCCGCCCCGTCATCGCCCACCTTAGGCGATTCACCCGACGCAGCCGTCCCGGAAGAAGCACTGCTGCTGTCCGCCAAGCTGCACTCAAAGCCCTGTGGTATTGTGTGGAAGAGTGGCAGCATATTTTCAAGGTAAGGGGGGCGGCGGAGAGTGAGCGCTGAGCAATGTCTTAGTCATCTGCTACCTAATGCTTCGTCGGGTGTGACCAACATCGATGTCAGTCAATTGTTTAACATAGGCATCGTCATTTTAGTTTTCGTTGGAGCAATGAAAGTTGGGCTGAACTCTTGGCCAAACATATATGTTTGCGAGGCGCTCAAAAGTAAGTTGAAATGTGTGATATTGCAATGCAGAAATGTGCAACTCAAATGCCTCTCAAACGCATTTGCAGTTCGGTGTTGAAAGATAAGTTGTGCATCGAGTAATCCTTTCTTCGGTTGCATGATTGATCTGTTCTCGGGCTGAGACTTGATATCATATGACCCACAAAAAATGTGCTGAATAAAATTACTTAACAAAAAGTTGAACTTTAATTTTCTTGAAAAAAGAAGCAAAGTGGCAGCGAGTAAAGCAATCAAGCTGATTACCTCAGCAGGGACGGTGCCGGAGCGGGTGTTGAACGTGAACTCGGGGTTTGGATTGTCAGTGAGCATGTCGGGGCCGATGGTGACCACGGCGACGAGGACCGCGCAGCTGCCGCTGCCGGAGGATGCGGCGGCCGCGGGGTTGTGCGGCGACTGAAGCGCGCCGTTGAACACGCCGTGTACCACCAGCGCGTAGGGCTGCGGACCGTAGCGAGAAAACACGCTGTGGCCCTTCACCTCGATCGACACCTGCCCCGACCCCACGTGGTCGATCGCCACCTGCTCCACATTGTTCAGGTGATCCTCCTCGCCGTTGCCACGCAGCGTGACGCCCTGCGAAAGTGCAAGAATGGCCATACATATTTATCTCGTATATTCTCACCTCATGTGAGTCCGTAGCAACCGTTCGACCGTTACATACACAGTTAATTCTAAGAACATAAAAAGGGCATGGTGATACACGTATCCACTGAGCAAAATATATATTGCTTTAACAATGTGTGAGTTTCAATTACTCTAGTTCAGCTCACATTTATTATCTATGAAGTGATTAATGAGAAGAACTATACTTGAAGCCGCGACCCTTGGTGGTAAGGGACCTGTCGTGCGTGCCTCGCGCGGTTACTGGCATGAGAGTAGCGCCCACAGTACGACTGTACACCCATAAGAAGCAGGGCCTGTGCAAACCTGGAGCCCCGCAGCTCGCACGCTGAGGTCGAGGTCGTTCACGAGGTTCTTCTCCGCTGCGATGTCGGAGGGGAGGTCGTGCCATACGAGCGTGATGCGCATCGGCCCACCGTTGGCGCGCACACAGTACTGATGAGACTGCCCCGTGGACAGCTTCGCCCCGTCCACCACCTGCCAGCCACAGTCAGATACCTCAGCAGCTAAGAGAAGAGTGACATGAGGAGTGAGGCCTCTTGGAGCGCAATGGGCGCGCGTCATGAAAGGCACAACATTTACGCCACAGCTGAGCTGCGTCACGACTCGCGACACAGCCAGCATGATGCGTCCCGGACTCACCTGCATCCGCCACCCCAATTTGGCCCCTTCCAGCGGGAGGCTCTGCACCATGGTGACGCGCCCATAACCCTGGCGACGGCTGGGGGTCGGCGCCAGAGGGAGGCCGGTCTCGGTGAAGCCCTGCGAAGATTTCAGCCGCAAGTAGTGAGCCGCATGGAGCAGTCAGGGCGAGCAGATGCGTGAATGTAATTCCCAATATTCATTCAAGTTTTCCTCTCCCTTCCCTTCCTTCCCATCTTTTTCATATCTCCGTCTCTCCCTCCGAGCTCATCGTTGGCAGAGGGTCGCATTGATTGCGGTGCTACTGAGGCCTCACCGCAAGGGGTGTGGCACCACCGATGATGACCGCCTTGATGAGCGCGCCTGAGGGGTCGAACTTGTGGGCGGCGCGCTTGGCGCCGGTTGGGTAAAAGCCCTCTTGAAAGTATTGCCGAGCCTGATGAGGCAGCAGCGCGTAGAGGGGGTCATCGTCGCAGCTTCTAATGTGACAAACAGCCCCAAAAGAAGGGCAGGCCATATCGTTGGAGGAACAGCGACTTTGGGGCGAAACATGGCACGCACCAGCAGCGCAGCGCCCGCCACGATTGGCGTCGCCATTGAAGTGCCTCGAAAGACAGACACGCCGCAGGTATCTCCGCTCTTGGCACTCGCCACCGTTCCGGGTGCCACCACGTCGGGCTTGTTGCGGCCATCCTGGCGGCAGGAGCAGCGGTCTCCCCATGTCGGCAACCCCCAAAGATAACCCGTTCACAACAAAATACACATATCCAAATACATGCACTCTCAAACAAACTGCGCAAATCATAAACACTAAAATACAAACATGCCCCCAAACTCCCCTTTCATACGCACGCACACGAAAGCACACGACAGCACACACACACACACACACACACACACACACACACACACACACACACACACACACACACACACACACACACATGCATCCACAAACCAATAAGTCGACTACAGAGATTTGTGTGGCTAGACGCGAATGGCGCGCCGTACCATAGTGGGCCCGTAGCTCGAGTAGTCCGCCACATTGTCGAACTTGTTGGGCGTCTCAGCGCTATTGTCAAAGCGAATCTGCGGCGAGAGACGGGCAGTGGTCAGCGGCGCCTCCCCGTCGAGTGAACCACATGCCACGCCGAAAATCTAACATTCAAAGCTGCCCAAGATCTTAGATCCCGTCAAATCACTAGTTATTCGTTTGTCCCAATTAGCTTGTGCGTGTGCGTGTGTGTGTGTGTGTGTGCGTGTTGTTAAAGTGTGTGAGTGAGCGATGGAGTCAGCGAGTGTGTGTGTGTGTGTGTGTGTATGTGTGTGTGTGTGTGTTTCTTAGTATTTAGTAACTACAATTATTCTTTGATCTATCCTTCCTTTTCAAGGGGGGGGAGGGGTGGGGACTTACTTCGAGAGGACGCCCCAGCGTGAGAGAGAGGAGGAGGACACGACCGACAGACTCAGGTATGGCAGCAGCCGGTATGGTGAGGTCGGTAGACACGACACCGTTGGGCGCGTCCAGCTCAAAGTACCCGCTATCGTGGTTGTTGGCCACCAACACGCTCAACGCCCCCGCGCGCTGTGCCGCCTCCAGCTTGAGCACATCGTAGCAGGTGCCACGCTGCATCACAACGACCTGCGCAGCAAGCCCACACACCCATCATATCAGCTATCTGCCACCCGTTCACGGATGTGTTCAAGCTATTTGGGCTAGGTTCGAGTTCAACAACAGACACAGACACAGACACAGACACACACATATAAACACACACACACACACACACTGGTACACACACACACACTGACAGATATATGTGCATACACGCAGTGGCCTCACACCGAGCCACACATGCACACATGGTAGCACAAGTGCACAATTATACTTAAAGCTTTCGCGCGCGCGCCCTCTCTCTCCCTCTCTCTCTCCCTCTCCCTCTCTCTCTCTCTCTCTCTCTCTCTCTCTCTCTCTCTCTCTCTTACACACACATATAAACACACACACTGGTACACACACACACATTGACAGATAAATATGCATAGACGCAGTGACCTCACACCGAGCCACACATGGATACATGGTAACACAAGTGCACAATGATTCATAAGCCTTCGCGCGCGCCCTCTCTCACACTATGTTTCTCTCTCTCTCTCTATCTCTCTCTCTCTCTCTCTCTCACACACACACACACCTACACACACCTTTCCGGCGACATCCGCAGCGTTGACGAGGTCACTGCAACCGTTGATGGGGTCGGCAGCTACGAGGCTGACGTCGCGGCCCAGCACGCCGGTGAGCGGCCCGCCAACCGGGCTCTGCAGCACATTGAACGTGTCGCCGTTCATCCATCCCGCCGAGAGGCCGCCCAGGATGCTGGCCTTGAACACGGACCCCAACTGCTTAACTTTCGGCCTCGGGAGCGGAGGCCCCTCTGCGGATAGCGTTGCCCCGACGGTCAGGGTGTTCTTTGCCGTGGCTGGGGAGAATACAGTCGACACGCCTTCCTCGCCGTCATTGCCTAAGTAAAAGAGTGCACATTTCGTTAGAGTGTGCCCCTCCCTCCAACCCTTGTGCTCTAAATAGACATGGCATCGTCGCTTAGCATGGATGGAACATGCCTGAGGCAAAGACGGGAAGGAAGTCGGGGTTGTTCCAAGTGAAAGCGTCCACATCCCACGCAAGGCTGTCGTAGCTGCTGTCCTCACTGCCCCACGAGTCGCTGTGCACACGGGCGCCGTAGAGATAACTCCACCTGCGGATATTGAAATTGATCAAACAATTCTGTCGAATTGAAGCAATGCAAAACTTGATGCAATGCGAGTGTGTGTGTGTGTGCACGAGACAGGGTCTGAGCAAATGCAAGAAACTAAGATAGAGAGTTTTTGGGGGGGAAGTCTGAGTATAAAGTGAGCCGGAATGGAATAGGAGAGCCGCATCCTGGAGGGAAGGGGGCATCGGCGGGGAGAGGTGTCGAGAGAGTAGCGCACCGGAAGTAGCCGGTCTGGAGGTCCCATGGCGTTTGGATACCGCGAGACGCCTCCGCATTGCCGAGGTCATGGAATGCAATCTTTGCGCGCGGTGCCATGCCATTGAACTCCGACTTGTCCCCCAGGCTCTCCCCCACAAGACTGCCGGCCACATGCGTTCCGTGGCCACCACGGTCAAGCACAGCAGGCAGGCGCGTGGCTGAGCTGGAGGAGTCGGCATACAGGCGGTAGAAGCGGATCTGGCCGTGCCACCAAAGGACAATGTCGCTGGATAAGTGCCTCGCAATTAATGTACCGTGAATTCTCAGATGACGACGTTTGATAGACAGACTCGAGTCAGAGAGAGATGAAGTTGCGGACAGCATGCTGAGAGAGAGAGAGAGAGAGAGAGAGAGAGAAGGGGGGGGGGGGTGGGGGGGGGGGGGCGTACTGCGCGCCCTCTCCCGAGTTATTTACTTTCTAATGGTTATACAATCACATGCCCGAGACATGCACAAACGGAAGCGCACCTTTCGATGCTCAGCGTTTTCAAACCAGTTTACTTGAGTGTAGATGTTTTGTTTCAGCTTCAGTGGCACACCGGGGTCGCTGAAGAAACAGCTGTTGAGGTCTGTGCTCGCAAGGTGGAAGGGGGGAGAGGGGGTTAGTTTTTTAAGTGTTCACAGCTCAGTCAGCTGAACCAGACGGTAAACATGCACAAGGTATATATTGATGGTGGCACACCCACCTATGCCGCTGTCCCCGTTGCCCACCACCTGGTTCTCTCCGCGAAGGCCAGCCGCCCAAAGCGGGTGAGTCTCCGCCGTCCACGGCTGTGCCACCGTGCCTGGGGCCAGGCCTGCAGCAAAGTCGACAACGGTTGTAGATTGGTGTCGATAGACAGAGAGGATCGAAAACGGCGAAGACCTTTTGTGAGAAAAACGGTAATATGACAAAGGGAAGGCGGGAGAGAATGAGGAGGAAGGGCCAAAGGGGTGTGCGTGCCTGCTGAGATGATAGCGGTGGCATAAAAGTTTTGCAGGTGGTGCTTGAAGCGAGGGGCGACCCAATGCACGCCGGGGTGCTGGATAACCCAGTCGAGGACAGCTGGCAGCTGACGCAGCTGCGGCCACAGCATGAGGCGGTGGTGCGTCACAGGCTCCGCCAGCAAATGCACTCCGAGTTCCGAGCGCAGCATCTTCGGCCACTCTGCCACCGCCGCGGCACTGGGGTCGTACTCGCTGCCACTGCCACTGACCCAGGGCTCCCACACGCCACTGGCGACACTTTCATTGAACGGCTTGACGCCGCTTGTGGGGGTTTCCGAGTGGCGGAGGGTAGTACGCGCGGTGGACAAAGGTGGGAAGGACACCACAACCGGAACTCGCCCCTGGGCTCCGGATGCCAGCCGCGTAGAACGTTAGGCAGAGTGTTCGCTCAGTCAGAAATTGGCGAGCGGGCAGTCACAACCAGGAAGCCCCCCTACCTGCTTGTCGACGTGGATGCCTCGTCCACCGCCTTTGCTCGAGTTTCCATGTAGCACCAGTTGTAGTGCCGCCTCGTCGCTTCCCTGCCGGGGCCAGTGACATAAACCTGAGCACGGCGCGCTTGCTATACATGGTCGAGAGGCAACGAGTTCAGGGGCCGGACGGAGTGCATACCGGTTGCAGCGCCTGCAGCAGCGGGGCCCATTCGGGGGACTTTTTGTACTCCGGAGCAAAGTTGCCCTAAAGAGAGACAGACGATGGTTATGTTGACCGTGAGGCGTTGTCGGCCGAGGTCGCGGTATACTCGAGAGTCACAGGTGAAAAGTCTGTGATAATTGCAGTATTGTAAGAGTGTCATCGATGAAGGTGGGAGAAGGTAACCGTACCACCCATGCCACTCCTAGCTCGTCCTGTAAGCGGGCCGCGACGTGGGATGAGACAACGCACAGGAGGGTGTGGTCTGGGAGGTAGTGGTCCACGTAGCCGCCCAAACTCTCCACGCGCGCCATCACCGCCTCCATCTGCCCCTCCTCCACTGGCGTGGTCAACGTCACCAGCACCTGCGGGTAGCGCACACCCAAACAAGCTAAACAGGTGCGCCCGCTATGGACGTGTAATGCAGCCGAGAACAGTAATGGGCTGCTTTCGGAGGCAGTAAGGGAGGGCGAGCAGGCGAGCGCTGCCCGAAAGCGAGTGTGACAGTCAACTTTCGTCCCACCTGCTGCGTGCCCTTCAACGGCCCCCACCGACCATCAACCATAGCTGCCGCTGTCTCAAGTAGTGCCCTGCGCTGTCGTAGCAGCCTGTGTGCAAGCGAGAGGGCGACAAACATTATATTCTTTTGCGAAAATCACAATGAAGGAGTACTGGTCGCGCGCTAGGTTTGCAAAGTCGCGGCGGTGCGGCTGATCTGAAAAGTGCTGTCGTCAGCAATACGGGGGGCGTGGCGCGCCTGGCTGGCGCAAGAGCGACGTCAATCTTGCCAGTCCTGAGGTGGACGGTTGGCAGTCCATCGCTTGGAAGGACCCGAGCTAATAATGAGAAGAGAAGCAGCGTATTCCAGTAGCTCAATGCCGCCCCGCGTCGCTGCATATTCTGCAACTCCGCGCCGCGGCTGCTCCCAGTACCCGTGCGTGCAGTACTGTGTGTCCGGACCAACAGCAGTCGCGGGTTGCAGTACGACGCCCCGTGTTGCTCTACGGCTCGGGGATCAGCATGCCTTGCTGGAATGTGCGTGATTCGTCTGCTGCGTTATGTCGTCTGCAAACGGATCTAAAGTTGAATCTTATAGTGGTATGACAGCTGCCTTCCCTGGGCCTTTATTCATACGCAAAGAAGATACGTTGTACCTTCAAAACCGCGAGAAGGAAAATAGGTCGGCGCGGGCCGTGCTCGTGCTGTTCGTTAGTTTTACAGTTCCGAGGTGGTGACCCAGTCAAACGCGACGGACAAGAACCAGCCTCATGAGCTGCGCCGGAAAAAAATGGTCAGCAGTCAACTTGAAAGCTACTGGTGCGCACCTTCAGTAGCCTGCATGCAGTATGCCGTCGGTGTGTTGGCTGCTGCTCTTCTGTAGAGCCTCGCTGACTTCACACGCCACCATATGCGTCGCAACAGAAGTGATGACCGCCGTCGATAGTCATCGGGCACTACTGGAGTGGGCGGAGAAGGATGAGCTTGTTTTTATGTATAGACTGACTCTAGATTATTAGAAGCACTGCTCATAGGAAGTGCATAGATACATGATACATTAGGAACATATCATAGCCCTCGCTACAGGTGGCATAACGTACCGTACCTCCAAACCATGTAGTATAGGTAAAATATTTCTTACAAGAAAAAGCAGTGGAGGCCACTAAGCAAAAGGAGGAAAAGAGGAAAAAACCAAAGCCCGAGGAACAGGAAGGCACGCCACAGCGTCGGCACTGCCCTCCTGCAAACCGTCGCGGAGATAGGAACCCAGAGTACCATGAAGAGCAGCAGAAAGACGTTGCATTAATTCACGTCGCACATCCCCCCGTATATATTATCTATATAACCTATATTACTTTCCCTAATACATATTTTGCTATTTAACACAAACAAAACATATTCTTACAAAAAAAGCAGCAGACCACCAAGCAAAAAGAAGAAAAGAGGGAAAAAACCCTAAGCCCGAGGAACAGGAAGGTATGCCACAGCGTAAGCACTGCCGTCCTGCAAAGCGTCGCGGAGATAGGAATCCAAAGTACCATGAAGAGCAACAAAAAGACGTTGCATGAACTCTCGCCGCACATCCCCCAAAAAGCGCCGAAAATCGACATAAGTACTTTGACGAGCGAAATGTTGCATACGGAAATAATTGTCATAGCGCAAAGAACGAGAGTCAGCAACACACATGCCAGGGAAGGGATGAAATGCCACCAAAATAGCTAGGCGATCAACCAACGCAACCGCCATAGGCGCAAACCGGCCCCCACTGGCCCCATCCTCTAGAGCGAAGGGATAGGAGTCATGGACCGACTGAATTGAAGGCGTGCCAAGCAAAGCGGAAGTGCGGAGGTCCGTATCGAGTTTGCCATGTTGGCCTCCCAATGCGAGACTACCCATGAGTGGGAGAGGAGCACCTATACGAAGAATATTGGTGTTCGTGTGAGCACTTGTAACCGTCACATCAACAACAAGATGACGGTGTGGAGCCATGAAGTCTAACCAAACCACGTCCCCATGACGATCTCGAGAAGCTCCCGACCGAATACGGCGGGCCTCCAACCGCAAGTCCCGCCCCTTAGTAGCCCCCGCTTCAAGCATTAACTCGTCAAGCACGTGGGCAATCCGATCGTGGAGCGGAATGACGTACCCATAACAAGGGCATCGGGGGATGTGGTTCATAAGCATAGCAGTTGTGGGGCGCTCACCCGACATAGAGGTGCCCGATACCGTCGGGGAATTAACCGCCGACGTATGACTTGCACCTTTCTTCCGTTCTTGTGTCCGTTCCATTCTCCGCCCCTACCTTCACGTACCGCTTCTTCACATACTGATTTTTTATTGAAAGAATCTTTTTCTTTACTTCAAATACCGCACAACTCATTCGCAATAAATACACCCCAAAGCCAATGTCATTCGAAGACACTGGTCAAATACCGAAGTCTACATACTTCCCATTGCCATGAGCCGCACATGCACCCCTCACACATCCACCATTGCTTGTCTCACATCCCTCCTCCTCGAACTGACCCTCCTGATAAAATCATCTCGAAAACTCGCCTTAACACCGCATGTATCCTCTAACAACTCCACTTACACAATGTTTGGTGGTTGTGCCACCTTCTTCTCATCTACGGCCTCAAATCACGCACGACAACACGCCGCACACGCTCATGACCTTGACTGGCCACCGCTACCCTCACGCGAAAAACTCCCCGGGGGGGGAGTCAAAACCCCCACAACACTGAAGAAAGGCTGGATTTAGGAGGTTCACGGTCTAGATCCTGCTTATAGGTTTCCTATGTGGCATAGTTGGGAGGGCATCGAGACAGCAACCGTTTGGCAACCGGTTCATGTTGTAAGCAATTTCAGTTTTATAGTCTTTGTTGTCTTAAATAAATGTAGTCGTTGATGGGGAATATTTCTAACATGCCGACCCCCCGATCCCTCCCCTCATCTCCCATCGGGAGCGCTCAGGCCGCCCCCGCTTGCTCATTCCCCTCTCTCCCTCCTCCTTGTTCGTAGCTTTGAGGCTCAGGGGTGGCTATGTGCGAAGTATCGCGATTTGCGCTGCTCCCCGGTCTTCCTATGGCCGACCAACGGGCCGTTGATCGGCCTCCGCGTCTTGTTCCCGGGTCGTCCCGACTGGCTTCCCCCCCTCCTCTCCCTCCTTTCGCCATGTCTGTCGCGTCTAAACCTCCCCGTCGTGACTTTGCTGCTCGCCGTGCCCGTGCTATTGTCCATCCGTCGATTGCTGTTTGTCCCCATGTTTCCCCAATCCGTGTTTCTGCACCGGGCCGCAGTACCACTCCTCGTCCCCTTGCGCGACGCCCGCTTCGCACCGCTTCGACTCTATCCCCATGTGGCTCATGGGCTCCTGTCGTGCGCGCCACTTGTGCGCATGCTGCGCGTGATGCCCGTCGTCTTCTTGCAAGTCGGTCAGGGTGTGGGAGTGCGGGAGTTGATGTGCGGCGGCTGTTGGTGTTGGTGTTGATGGGCGGCGAGATGCACCTACCACTGTTGATCAGCGGGAGGCTGCCGTTGTTGGTCGGCGCCCGGCTGTTGCTGTTGCTTGTGGTGGGCATATGGCTAGTGCTTGTGGGGCTGTTGGTGGTGCTGCTCTTGGTGGTGTTGCTGTTGCACATGTATTTGTTGTAAATGAAGATGTTAGTTAGCGGCTGGCTGATGTTGCTAATGCTGGTGGGCATAGGGGCGCAGCTTGTAATGCTAGTGGTGTTGCCGTTGCTACAAGTGGTGTTGTTGTTGTTGCATGTGTTGGTGTTGGTTGGCGGCCGGTTGATGCGGCTTCTACTAGTGGACTGAGGGTTCGTGCTTATGGGTTGTTGGTGGTGTCGTTGGTATTGTGGCAACTACCGGTGTTAGTTCGCGGTCAGCAATAGTTGTTGGTGCTAGTAGGCAAAGCGCTTCAAATGGTAGTTTTGCTGTTGGTGGTGTTGCTTGTGGTGTTGCTGCTTGTGGAGATGTTGGTAGTGGTGTTGTTTCTTGTGATGTTTTGCAGATGTTGGTGATGGTTGGCGGGCGGTTGTTGCTGCTCTTGCTAATGGACATAGAGATGTCGATGGAAGGGCTCCTAGTGCCGTTGTTGGTGTTGTTAGAGGCGCCGGTGTTGGTTCGCGGCCAACAATTGCACTGACGCAAGTGGGCAAAGGGTTACTTCATGTGGTGCTTCCGGTGGTGATGTTGCTACGGGTGGTGTCGCTGCAGTTGTTGGTGTTTAATGGCGCTAGGCTGTTGCTGCTAGTGCTACTGGGCTTAGAGCTGCCACTAGTGGTGTTTTTGTTGTTGATGGTGTTGTTGTTGGTACTACTGTTGTATGTGTTGGTGGTGGCTGGCGGCCGGCTGCTGGTGTTCGTGGGTAGATGGTTGCAGCTCTTGTGTTGGTATTGGTGGTGTTGCTACATGTGGTGTTGATGCAGTTGTTCATACATGCGCTAGTTGGCGGCCGGTTGCTGTCGCTGTGGTGGTGTTGTCGATGTTGTAGCATTTGTTGGTGATGCCTTACGGCCAACTGTTGTTGCTGATCATGGTGGGCAAAGAGCTAGTCGTGCTTCTATTGATGGTGAAATTGAAACTGTATTAAAACAATACCAACAAGCTAGAAGGGCTGCTGTCTAACGGCCATCAATACTCTCCAATCTAGGACACTTAGGAGAACGATTGGGCCGGGTACTCTTCGACCATATACACCTATCGACACACCCATTTGCAACGTGTGCCGGCGTTCCTCGGAGGTTAAAGAATGAAAGCAACCGCAGTAATTGCCACATTCCCTCCGCATAATAAGCACTAACAACATACATAATTTTGTAACCGCGTGAATTTCACCTGAAACTATGCTTGTTGATAACAACGTGATCAAACGAACAGCTTTCCCATGCTCCGCGTTGACGCTACGTGATTCATGGTCGGCAAAAAATACCAAAAACAATAACCACAAATGCTATATGATACGCAGCAACGCAGTATATAGATTAGAACGGCGGAAAAACGCATCCTACCGTCACTAAAGACAGTAAAAAGATCCAAAGTACTACTAAAGTACTACTGAACCTCAAAAACACGGGGATGGGTCGGTAGCTCGAATGAGCAACGCCGATCGTCTTCGCTCTGGGCCTGGCCTCCCATCGAGCGCAAGACTGGTGGACAGGGCCGCTGAACAGCGTGTACCATTCACCTCTCCCCACCCGAGCCTAGCTCAAACTGGTCAGTGGATCCGTAGCGACACCAGACGGTACACGCTCAAAGGCGCAGCTTCCAGGGATTTGAATTTTATCCCCCCGACAGCTACCGCGCCATCCACTTCAAAATCTTTAAAAGTACCCGTCAAAGTACTACGTCACACCCTGACACCTCATCGCTTACAAAAAGCTTCTCCACCGGTCGGCAGCGCGCCCCATCGCGCCCCTCCGAGCGTCCGGACGTCCCTGTCCGCCGCCAACATCCAACAAACCCAGGTCCCATCAGGCCTGGTCGCGTGCAGCCAACACGTGAACGAATCTCAAAATCCAACCACAAAAGCTACACATACCTCCTACATCCTTCTCCCTCACTCGAAATCCTACTCGACCGCCATGTCTACGCCCCCTACCCCCCCCCCCCACCTACAGGCAGGCCCTTCTGAAGGACCCCCCGCCGCATGGCCGCTTCACCGACCTCTACCAACCCCGGAACGCACTCGCGGGACACCCCCTGACCCCGTTTCTCACCGCACCCCAGCTCATCCACCCCCAGCAACTCCTGGGCACGCCACTGGACCCCCTCCCTCTCCGCCGTGGCCTACAGACCCCTCTAGTCCTGTCCCCCCCACGGTCAACAGAGACCACGGGACAGGCCGACGACCTCTCCACCAGGACTGTCGACTCCCTCCTCATCACAGGCCAGTACTCCACCACCCCCCCCCACCTCGCTCGGTTCTGGATCCACGGAGTCTTCCTCCCGGACCCATCTCACCCCGACCCGATCGTGTCGGCATGCTCGTTGGCCCGCCGCTGGTTACTCGAAAGCCTGCGCGACCTTTCCGATCTCCCCAGCCGCATCCGAAATATAATAGGCCGGGAAATCGCCCAACACACACGGTGGACCGCGACCGCTACACGAACCCTCCACCCCACCTCCCCGAAATGCAACGATGTCACCCCCCTGCCAGTCGAGCTCCACACGGGCTTCCAAGAGATCCACCTGACGATTCCTACCTCCTGTGTAGCGGTGGGGCTCCTGTACCAACTGACTTCACGCCAGCGTGAATTCAGTTCGGCCGGTCCGGTGCCCCCCTTCATACTCTCATCCCCTCCGCTCCTGGAAAAACTAAGTCAGCAGAAAATTCGCTTTCTCCGGGCTGCCTCAGCTCCAGGAGTTTCAGGCCGCAGGATGAAGATCCGCTCCCCGATATTCAATGGTATCACCGGCCAAGAAACAGTCGCCCTACTACAGGATCTCCTCACCTCCGACCTCGCGACAGCTCTCACCTCCACAGGTCTCACCCCCCCATCCCACAACCTGTGCAAACTCGAAGACCTACCCGAGCAAGCCCAGTTCACCCTCCAGTTCGCGGACGCACTCCAGCCGTTGGACACTCCCGTCCCGATCGAGTCCGACCCGTCCTCCTTCTGGGTAAATATCCTCCACCTGCCCAATAATCCCATTCATTCACAGTCTGGACCTGTATCCCTTCACATTTTCCCCCGTTCACCCTATGAACCAGTACCCCCTGACCACCACCTTCACACCATCACCATCACACCACCCCCCGTCACAGGACACGTCCCCGGCTTATCCTGGGCTGACACCTGCCTCACCACTGTCCTAGTCCAATCCCGCCACTCCCTCTCCCTACCATGCATTAACTCCGACGGTACCATTCCACCCACACACTGGTTATACACCCTCCTATCCCAAACTGCAACAGAATACCTCACACAACATACCCCCAACCCCACCCATCCTCCCCAACACCCCCTCAGCCTCTACCACTACACAACTCTGAAAAAATTCCCTGATGGCTCGTACTTTCGCTCCCACCCCTCCAACTCGCCCACTATCACCACCAGCATCCAAGTCTCACTCAGTGCCGAAATGTACTGCATACTCATCTCCACCAACGGCACAGTCACCATCCCTCTCACCCACACATACACCCACAGAGGCACACGCATTCCATCCACCTGCACACTCAATGTCAACCCACACCACTACTCCACCTTCGGGAAAGCCCGACTCCAGGACCCCATCTTCACCACCTCTCCCTCTCCGCCGCCCCTCACCATCACAAAAAAATTCACACTCCACCGCAACCCCCCAGCCCTCCTCCTACAATGGACCAGACACCTCGCAGATACCCATGCCACCAGCCAGTGGCACCTGGAGCCCTCCGACTTCCAACTCCAGGAAGACGAGGACCTCCCTCTCGACCTCTCCTCCCTCCCGGAGATTCAACTTTCCAACACCCCGACCCTCCCAACCCAAAACACATGGCCACTCACCAACCCGCGACCTCACACCCCACCTCAACCTCCTCCTACCACGCCCACCCCTCCCCCCACCCTCCCACCCCCCCCCCGGTCCCACACCCTCACACACAACCTTCCCCTCTCCCCATCATCTCCGAAGACTCCTCTGAACCCATGGACTCCTCCGCCTCACCCCCCCACCCCGCCCCCCACACACAACCTCCCTCCCAACTCCCCGTCCCCCCAAACCCCACTCCAACCCTCACCACACCTCCCACCCTCCCCCAACACTCCACCCTCTCCCTCTCCACTCCGCCCTCATCAGCAGACTCCCCTCCCCACACACGCCCCCCCACAGACCCCTCACTCAAACCAGCACCCCCAGTAGGGATTACCAAACCCTCACGCCCCTCCCGCAAGCAACCCTCCCCAACCCCCCCAACTCGTGTCCCCCCGCACCCCTCCCTCACACCCCCCCGTGCCCCTACCCCTCCTCCACGCACTCTCAACCCCAATCCCCCCCTACCCACGGACACCCAACCCCCCCCAACCGCCCCCACACACCATTCCCTCCCATCCGACACCCTTGAAGACGAGGAACTCGACCTCGACGGCTACTCCAACCTGTCGGAGGACAACGCGGCGACCCCTGGGACCCCACCGACCGCCGCTAACTCCCCCAATCAACCCACCATGTCCCCCCCGGCCGAGCAGGCCGACTATCATCATTAGGTCCCCCCAGGACGAAACGGAGGTTAGACCCCACACCCCTTCCCCCACCCCCCAACCAGACATCCGCGCTCATACTGTAACCACCGTACCTCGATTCACTCTACCGGCCCACTTCAGCCCCCGCACCTGCCGCACAACTATGCATCAATTTTTAATCGACTACAACCTGGACTCTGGTCTTCCCACCCCTATCGGCTACCTTGATTCCTCTGCTGTCCTCTCCTTCCAATGGGGACAGTACCAGGACCTATCTAACCTGTATTGCCTCGCGTCAGAAATCACCAAACTCCATTCAACTCCCTCCGCCTCGTACACAGTTATTACCAACACCGACGTCGATAACCACCACCGTACCTCCCAATACCCCAGCCACTGGACCAACCTAGCCAATCGAGGCCACCCCCCGCGTCCGGGGACGCCTAACCACTCTCTCCTCGTCCTCACGTGGCAACACTCGCACTTCGGCCTCCTCCACCTTACTCACTCCTCTGCTACATGGATTGACTCTTTACATTACTCCCCTCCTCCCGACCTCCTCGCCCGCTCTCTCAACCTCCTCTCGGCCTGGAACTCCTCCCCCCCCCCTCCCATCGGCTCCCTACACTCCCTCAACCCACCTCGCCAAAACGACTCCGACAGGGCGTGGTCGTGCGGCACCCATGTCCTCTTACACACATACTTCGTTGCCACAGCTCCCCCGGACCAACCTTACACTCCTCCCACTTTCGACCCCCGGTCCACAGTATACTCCCTACACACTATGCTCTGGAACCACACCTTCCGCTCCCCCATCCTCCCACACCACACATCCCAACCACTACACTTCATCACCCTCAACACCCGCGGCCTACACACCTCCATTATGGATGTTGAACACCTCTCCACCTCCCACCAACCGGACGTCTTAATCCTCACCGAAACCAACCACGACACCCACAAGTCCCGCTGGCGCATAGCCCTCCCCCAATACCACCTCAAAAGCTCCCGACCCTGCTACTCAACTGTGCCCCTACCCAACGCAGGCGTTCTCTTCGCGGTCCGCCGAGCCTCATTCCAGTCTGCCACTGTCCTAACCCCGCCCCCCCACCTCATCCCCCATATCGCCGGACTAAAAATCGTCCCCCACTCAGGCACCCCTTACCTCCTTATAGGTACTTATATGCCCCAGCTCTACAACACACAACTGACCCGCCTCTACGCAGAAGTTGCAGCTTGGGGCCTCCGACTAGCGGACGACCACCCGCAACACCGCACCCTCTGGGGAGGGGACTTCCAATCGACCACCCACACAGGTATAGGACACCCTGCCCTCACCTCCTTACTCAAATCCCACCTCCACCCCCTCCACGACCCCATCCCTACCTTCCCCCGCAGCGGGGGCTGCCTTGACCACTGGCTCACCACGCCTCCTTCACCTATCACCCTCCCACCATCCTCTTGCTCGATATTCCCCTCCCCCTCCCACTTTACTGATCACTCTGCAATCCACCTCGTCATTCCCGCCCCTTTCTCACTCATGGCACACCCCCCCCCTCCCCATACCCACCCCCACACACAACACACGACGCGCAAACTCACCTTTCGCCTTCCCCTCACACCCGACCACATAAAAGTATACCAATCCAGCACCCCCGACCTCATCAACCAAACGGCAACCCTCCACGCAGAAATTCTCAACACCTCATACACCTCGGCCACCCCCGACACCCTCGACACCCTCGCCTCACAATTCACCACACTCCTCTCCCAACACATGGACCACGCAGCCACAGTTTGGCCCCTCCTCCCCGACAAAAAACCCCGCCCACCCCAAGCGTCCCTTGACCCCACTTGGCTCACAAATAAAACACGCACTCAAATACTCAAACTCCGTAAATGCAGCAAAAACAACGGCCCCCTTCCCATCGCCCAAGCCCTATTAAACACAACGGAATATCTCTCCCCTGACGCCATCAAACAACAGTGCCAAGCACGCATCCGCCAGCTCCTTCACGACACCACCACGAATAAAATAAAGAAAATAAAAACTCGAGCCAATGTGGCCTACGACACCTGCCCCAAACTCTCCCACCGCCGATTGAAAATTAAAAGCGGCCTCCTACCCCCCGCCGGCACCACCTCCACCCTCCACCGCATTACCAAACCCGATAAAACCACCGCATCCTCTCCCTCCGCCGTCATCGACGCGGTACACTCTCACTTCGCTAGCGAACTCGGCTGCGCCACCCCACCCGAACTACCCACCCCCCCATGGGAACTCCCTAACAACCCCGACAACTTTACCATCGAACCCCGCGGAGACCCCTCTCTCACCCTTGCCGACATGATTACCCGCGACACTTTCGATAAAACCCTCAACTCCCTAGGCACCGGCAAAGCCCCCGGCCCCGACGGTATCCCCAATGAAATAATCAAATTCCTACCCCCGGCGACCCGCTCCGCCCTCTTCTCTCTCCTCTCCCTCCTAGCACACAAATCCTACACTCCTCCTGATTGGTGCCACAGCACAACATGCCTCCTACATAAAAAAGGCGACCCCTCCCTCCTCGATAACTACCGCCCTATCGCCCTCATGAACAACCTCCTTAAACTATGGACAGCACTAATCAAAGATGCAGGCTCGAAGTACGCCGAAACCCATGGCATTCTCAGCGACCAACAAGACGGATTCCGACAACACCGCAGTATCCACGACGCCCTCTCCTCCCTCATTATGACGATGGAGGACGCGAAACTCCACAGCAAAGACATCTACGTCATGTACGCGGACTTCAAAGGCGCCTTCAACGCCGCGGACCACCGAATCATGTTCAAACACATGCGTCAACTCGGTATGCCTCCCACCTTTGTCGATACATGCGAACAACTATACGGGGTCTCAACCACATCATATATCACTCCTCACGGCCCCACCCCTTCCATCGACATCAATCGAGGAACCCTCCAGGGCGACACCCTCTCCCCCTTCCTATTCACCCTCTTCCTTGAACCGTTCCTTCGCTGGCTCACGGTGGGAAGCCGGGGCTACCGCCCAGGCCCCCCCACCACTAACGTTGACCCCACAGAACCCACAGCCACATACCCAGGACACGGCTTCGCCGACGACCTCAGCCTCGCTACGGGCTCGACCCCCAACATGACCATCCAGCTCAGAAAACTCTCCCTCTTCAGCGCCTACACCGGTATGACGGTCAACATCCGCAAATGCTGCATCACCGGCGCCCTCTGGCGTACAGGCAACGCCCTCACCCGCGCCAACACTACCCTCCTCGCATCCCGCCTGCAAACACAGTTCATCTCCCTAAACTCCACCCCGGCCCCCATCCCCTCCATTGGCCCCAGGGACACATACCGCGTCCTAGGGGTAGAACTAAACACCTCCCTCACCTTCACCAGACATTGGCACGAACTCAAACGTACCACTGCATCCCTCATCACCGCCCTTTCCACCTCCCCACTAACTCAATCCCGCAGAATCAGAGTCATCCGTGGCCTCCTCATCGGAAAACATTTTACCCTCCAGCTCGGCCTCTTCACGGACTCCCAACTCGACACTCTCGAAGGACAAATCTGCCGCGCTCTCCGCTCCGCCGTCTCCTCGGTACGTAACCTCCCCCGCACCGCCCTTCACCGCCCCACATCAGACCTAGGATACGGCCTCCCCTCCCTCAAAGCCCACGCCGCACAACTCACAGTATGCCACTTACATAAAATCATGAATGCCTCAGGCTATAGAGGCCACATGGCCCGCGCACACATACGCACCCTATCCACAACGTATTCCCACTGGCCCTCAGAATCCATCATGTCAACCTGTTACACTCCACCCACACTAAAATGCTTAGTCCGAGCTCAACGCGACGCGGGCACCCTATTCCACAACATTCCCCCACTCTCCCTCACCAACCCTATCGCCTCCACAATCCGTGCCCACTTCACCACTCAAGACAACGCCCTCCTCACCTCACTCCGGGACAAAGCCACACACATCACCGACCCTCACACATACAAACAAGCCTACTGCGATTTCTCCCCCCGCAAAACACACGCCTCCCTCCTACCCCGCCTCACCCCCCTCTGGAAAAACAACATTACCACATGGCCACAAGTCCTCCTCAGAGCCACCTCATCCTCATTCATCCTCAAATCATGCAAATCCATCACCACACTCACGGGGTCCACCACCCCCCTCTCAGTTCCCATCCGCCTCCTCGCAGCAATCCTCACCGAACCCCTCGATACTATACACAACCGCCTCCCCATCACAAGCCTCAATACCAACCAAGCATCCCCCCCCACCACTATACATCCCTCGTGGATCCCCCTCCTCTCCCCTCACCTCCCCCGTTCACCCCCCACCCTCCAATCCGGCATCTGCACCTCCCACACCACTCACTCCACCCCCACCGCACCCACCACACACTTAGACACAGAATACCTCACCCCCTCCGACCACCACTACCCCCCCTGCGACGTAACACGCATCATCTCCAAACACAAAGACACAGAATACGGCCAAACGCAGTACATGGTCGAATGGGCCCCGGAACACCTCACGGAATGGGACATTCAGCTACAACTCGACGACGGCTTCCGCCTCATCTCCTCCACTCCCACATCGGTATGCCTCCCCTCCCCCTCCCCCACCACATGCTCCATCTGTCATGACCCCCTGCACACAGAACCCTCCTCCACCTGCTGCACATGCCCGCACTATGCCATACACTCCCAATGTCGCCCAGCTCAAGGACCCACCACATGGCAGTGCGAGTGGTGCGCTCGCGGCCAACGACACGACCTTACCCGCCTCCACGAAGTGCAGTGGGCCCCGTGCCTACAACTCCACGACACCATCAGTGAGACCCCCTCCGGCCCCACCGCCCTTACCGCATTTAACTCCGGCTATGTCCCCTCCACCGCACCCATTTTGCCAAAACCCGGACCCCCTCCGTGGTCACACCCACTTATCACATTCAACCATGACCCCATCAACCCCGACCTCGACATGCTCCCTACCGGTAAATTCGCTATCCACGCACACCCATCACTCCACGACACCACCATACTCTGCACTCCCGACGGCCGCGCGGTCACCACCCTTAACGGCCCCCGCGTCCGCCACCTCTACCAACTCTTTCGCCCCGACCTCTCGCAGCATACGTTCGAAGAGGAGGTCTATCACCTCCTCACCCGTCTAGGTTCCCGCTCAGAAATCCACTCACCCACACCCGCCACCACCACCCGAAATAGATGGGCCACTAGAGAAGACCTCCTCACAGCCCTCCGTCACACATTCCGCATCCAGACAGAACTCTACTCCGACCCCCTCAATAAATCCCTTCACTCCCACACATACCACTCCCTCTATCCCGAAGATATAGTCTTCTCATCCAGCGGTAGCAATGCCCCGCACACCTGGCAAGGCACCAGCATAGCCAACCCCGAATACGACCACGAATGCATGAGACGAGCCATGGAACACGCAATCACCAGCGCACACCTCACAGCCCCTCACACACCCAGCGCAACCATCCTCATCCTCCCCCGATGGGAACACACACCCTATCGCCACTCCAAATACATCAACTCCCCATACACCCACCACCTTTACACCCTCCCCAATGACGCAAACACATTCCTACCCCCCGACCAACACACTGGCAACCCCACCCCCACCCCATTCGGCACACGATGGATGGTCGACATATACCTCGTCGCCAACCCCCTCGCACTCTCCACCCTCCCATCACCCACAGCCATGACCGCACTTCACAACACTCTCGAATCTATCTACGACACTCACCTCCCCAACCCCATCATCACCCCCCCTCCTCCACACCTCATTGTCACCTACTCACCCCACTCAGCAGGTATATACCACCGCCCCCCAAACCCAACTCACCCCCTCACATACCCCCTCCCAGACCGCGTACATCTAACGTACCCCCCCACCAGAGGCACCCTTGCTTGGAACTGGCAGGACTTTGTATACACAGACGGCTCGAAAAAAGGCAGCTCGACCCCCCTCGGAGCAGCAGCTACCCACCCCGCCTCGGACACCAAAGTCAAAATCCTGGTGACCTCTACCCCTCCCTCCCATACAATAAATCGGGCTGAATTAGCTGGCATAGATGTAGGCCTCCAATTTGGCCGCACCCACCTCCTCACAGACAGTGCGTGCTCCCTCCGCCTCATACAAGGCTACTTAAACTGCCCTTCCGCTTACCGCCACAACATTCATCGCGACACCCTCTCATCTATCACACACACCCTTAAAACCCGCTGCGAAGCAGGCATCCGTACACACCTCGGCAAAATCAAAGCCCACAACCATTCCCTAGGCAACGACCTCGCAGACACACTCGCAAACCAAGTCGCGGATGGTCACCCACCCGACACTTTATACACCACAGGTTCTGAAGTCACAATAGGCCACTGGACATGGCCATACACCCTCCTCCCACAAACCCTAGGGGACCCCATACCCTACAGATACACCAACCTCAAATCCGACGCACACACCTACAGCACAAAACACACACACACTCCTCTCTCGCAAACAACCAAACACGGAGCCCTCCTCGCCCGCGCCGCGAAGGACGGCGCCGATTTTTCTTACCACAAAAAACACTCAACCCTCACAAATATCCAGTTCACACACAAACAAGAATTCATGTGGGGCGTCCACAACACCCGCCTACTTACTCACAACCCCACCCTGCGCTGCCCCCTATGTGGTCAATTCACCAGCAACGGCCACATGGCCGGTAACTGCCCCTCTATGTCTGGTCTAAGACAGGACCGACACAACAGCGCTCTGCAACTCCTACTCTCCCTACTGGAACGCCACAACGGAGGACGTTGGGAAACCATCACCGCAGACTTCGGTAACAAACCCATAAAATCGTTTGCTTCCCCCACCCCTGCCCTCACTCCACTTGACTGCCACCCACCTCACCCCACCCACATGCCCACCCGACTTGTTGCTGCTGACGAAGGTCTCTCGCCTGACTCCCTCACCTCATGCCCCGCCGTCCTCCCCCCTGAGATTCTCCCCCCCCTGCTTCGTCCCCCTGCACACAAACCTGACTTCATCCGCATCCTCGAACCCCGATTCGTTGGTCACTCCAACGGTCGCCGTCGCTACGCGTCCATAAAAAAGATTCAGATAGGGGAATGGAAGTACTGCACAGACAACAACCTCTCCCACACAGCCGACCTCATACGTGACAAATACACACCCCTTGCGAACGCCATCAGAAACCACTGGCCAGGCACAGTGGTCGACATCCTCCCCATAGTCATGAGCCGCACAGGTACACCGCACTCCTCCACCATCACGAGTCTCACCTCCCTATACTGTCCAATGGCTGCATCACCTCCTACGCATATACCGCATCAAGTCCCGCACGACCTCCCGCCGCGCATCCGCACATTGCCCCCTCGCACGACCCTGAATGCACACAACCTTCGCCTCTAATTGCACCCTCCCCGGGGGGGAGTAAAACCCCCGAACACCCTTGGAGAGGTTGGATTAGGTGGTTAACGGTCTAGCCCTGACTTGTAAGTTCCCTGTATGGCATAGTTGGGAGGGCCCAGAGACAGCAGCCGACGCATCCGGCTTTTGGTGAAAAACCGGCGCATACGGCCCTCCACACTACTCCATGGCGTATGTATTCATAAATCGCGTAAGGGGTAACGCCAACTGTGTAAGGTGAGCTCGAATGAGATGAGCTTGTATCCACATGAAAGTATCCGGGATAGGATAGTGGTATCGGCCCCGCGGAGGCAGAGGGCTTGCTTTGGGTTTTGAAATTACAGACTATAAATTATTCACAACATGGACCGGGCCAAATGTCCGACGGCTTGGGGTTTGACGTCGTTGTGACATTGTGTCACACTCTATGAAGCTCTTCAAACTCATGTACATAAGTTATGTATAGCCGTTGAGCTTGAAAATGTTATCCGAGGTCCTCGGCGCTCTATTTCAGCCTCTAGCTAGGTTGGCGTTGTTGTAGTCATACATCACACTATGCTCGCCTAAATGCCCAACGGCAATGATGGCATGTTCAATTATTATTCTGTTTTTGTCAAGGAACATAATGAAATCATTAGAGGCTCGGAACTTCATCTTGATACGGTCATATTTTCAATTGTTCAGCGTCGTCATTCTTAGGAGTCCCTTACGATAACGACAGCCCTTACTAAAGATAGGAATAAATTCCACAGTACTACTTAAGTACGACAAACCCAAAAATATAGGGAGATGGGTCGGTAGCTGGGATGAGCAACGCCGACCGTCTTCGCTCCGGGCTTGGCCTCCCTATGAGCGATAGACTGGTGATCACAGGGCCCGTTGGACGACAGGCACCGATCACCTCTCCCCACCCGAGCCTAGCTCACCCTGGTCAGTGGATCCGTAGGCACATCAGACGGTACACACTCCATGGCGCAACTTTCACAATTTTGAGTTCAATTCACTTGAAGGAATCTGCGCCACCCCCTTCACACCTACCTCGCGTACTACACCCAATACTACGACACCCTTACGAGTCCGATAGATTACAAAACTCTCCTCCTCGCGAGTCGGCGCACTACCACGCGCCCCTCCGAGCGTCCGGACGTTCACGCCCGACGCCCGCAGGAAACAAACCCAGGTCCCATCTGACCTGGTCGTGTGCCGCCAACACACGTTGACCACCTCAACCCCACACTCCACCCACACACACATCCTACACAACCCATACATCGAATACTACCCATCGACCACTATGTCTATACCTTCTAACCTTCCGGACTCCTACAAGCAGGTCCTCCCCATGGTTCGCCCGGCGCCCCTATTTGCGACCACCTCAGCCCCCGAAGCCGCCAAGTGGGCCACCCACTCGCCCCCTTCCTCACGGCCCCACAACTCACAAACGCAAACCACGGCCTAGGCTCGCCACTGGAACCCACCCCAAGCATTGGACTCCAAACACCACTAGTCCTCATAGCTCCGACACCCGCTCCCAACCTCGGACGGGCCGTTGACCTCTCCGCCCGCATGATCGACTCCTACCTCCTAACATGCAAGTACTTTACCGCCCCCCCTTACCTTGCCAGCTTCTGGCTCCACGGTGTGTCCCTTCCTGATACACCGGATTCATCACACATTATCCTCTCCGCCCGTTCGCTCACTCGGCGCTGGCTTCTCGAAAAAGTTCACGCCCTAACCGACATCCCACTCCGCGTGAGAAATATAGCCGGTCGGGAGCTCGCCCATCGCGCTCGCTCGACGGCCTCCACCACTCGAACCCTACACCATGCCATGCCTCAACATCCCCCTTTCTACCGAACTCTCGAACGGCCACTAGGAAGTACGCATGGACATCCCCACCTCTTGCGCAGTGGTCGGCCTCCTATTCCAACTTGCTTCACGCTAGCGTGAACTCCCGCCGGGAGGTCCCACGCCGCCCAGCGCCGCCGCGATCCCCAACCTCATCCTTTCACAATATGGCCATGTACAATTTCACACCACACTTCAATCAGCCATTCATACAATACCCCCCACCCCTCAAATTTTCACAATCACCATCACACCCCCCACACTCATTGGACATGTTCCTGACACCTCCTGGACTAACACCTGCCTCATCACCACATTCCTCATCCAATCCCCCCACCCATTGCCCTTCCCCTGCCCCATGCCTAACGCCTCCATTCCCCCCTCACACTGGCGTTCCACACTCCTACATCAAACAACGAACGAATACGCACAAATTCACACGCACCCCGACAGCCCCTCGCTCTCCACTTTTGACATCACGCACCACACCTCACTCAAAAAATTTCCCGACGGCTCATACTTCCGCTCCCACCCCTCCCCCTCCTCCCACATCGCCACCAACATCCAAATCTCACTCACCAAAGTCATGTACTGCATCCTCATCTCCACCAACGGCACAGCCACCATTCCCCTCCACCACACCTACATACATTCACCGAGGCACTCTTGCACACACTACATGCCCCCTATACATCACACCCCACCACTACTCCACCTTCGGTAGGTCCCGCATCACGGACCCTATCTTTACCACCACCCCATCCCCCGCTCAGCTCACCCTCACAAAAAACAAAACCCTCCTTCGCAACCCCCTCTCTCTTCTCCTCGATTGGACTCGGCACTTGCAGGCCTCTAACACCTACAGGACATGGCAGCTGGAGCCCGCGGATAGCTCCTTGCCGGACACTGCCGAGGATGCCCCCCTCGACCTCGACTCCCTCCGCGACATCCAACTCGCGCCCTCCCTCATCCCCCCTTCCTCCACTTCCCAACACCCGCGCACCTCCAGAAAACGCCACTCCCCCTTCCCTGACCCAGACCCCACCCCCTCTCTCATGCAGTCAACAGACCCCCTCGCAAATCCACAAGCCATCTCCCCTCACCCCCCCTCCCTTCCCACCATCCTCGAAAACACACCTGACCCCATGGACTCCTCCTCCACCCCCCTCTCACAACCCACCACCGCCCCCTCCCAATCGTCTCCCGTCCCCAGTCCACAACATCATACACTCCCACCCAAGCCCATCGGCACCACCACAACCTCCACCCCACCCCCCCTCCGCCTCTTCCCCCCCTCCCCTCCCCCCACCGACCCTATGGACTCCTCCCCCAAATCCCGACCCCGACGGACCCCGCCCTCAAGCCCGCCCCCCGTCAGGCGTCGCAAAGCACGCCCGTCCAACCCACAGGAAAAACACTCCCTCCCCTCCCCCTCGCCCACCCACTCCCTCCCCTCCCCCTCGCCACCCCCCCACAAACTCACTACCCTCTATCACACTACACCTTCCTCCTCTCCTCACCCCACCCCTACCCCCGGCTACCTCCCCACTCTCAACCCCACACTCACCAACCACCCCTCCCTCCTCCCACTGCCCAACTCCTCCCCTGCATACTCGGACTTTGACCTGGACGACCTGCTTGACGAAGATAAAAAGCTGCAGATGACACCGACGCGGCGCGCCCACCCTCCTCTGGACCTCCCAACCTCCCCTCTGACTCCCCCTATGCCGATGAGGCCAGCCCCCGTCCCTAACTCCACTTAAGATGGCCCACCCGGCCCGGAGGTTCGACCCCAAAACCACTCCCCCACCCCTCACCATGACCTCCGTACACACTTTCTAACCAACTCCAACAGGGCCTCACTCCCGACTCACTTCAACCCCCATACATGCACCATCAAACTACACAATTACATGTTTGACCTTAACCTTGAACGCGGTCTCCCCACCCTTATTGGCCACCTCGACTCCTCCGTTGTCCTCTCCTTCCAATGAGGTCACTACCAAGACCTCTCCAACCTCTACTGCATTGCTACCTCCCTAGCCAAACTACACTCCAGCACCAACAACTCCTACACTGTCATCACAAATGCTATCGATAACTTTCATAACCATCAACTATACCCCAGCCTGTGGATTAACCTCTAACAGAGGTACACCCCCACTCCCGGGCACACCCCACAACTCTCTCCTAGTCCTCACATGGCAACACTCCCACGTTGGCCTCCGACACCTAACACACACCTCAGCTACATGGATAGACTCACTCCACCACCCCCTCCAACCCTCCCTTCTCACTCGCTCACTCTCACTCCTCGCCTCCTGAAATTCTACACCCCCCCTATGGTAGGTACCTTTCGCCTCCTCAACCCTCCTCGACAGAATGACACGTCTCACGCATGGTCATGCGGAACACGCGTCCTCCTCCACACCTACTTTATTCTCACAGCACCCGCCGACCAAGCTTACAACCCCCCTAATTTCGACCCCCGGACCACTGTCCACTCACTACACACACTCCTATGGCACCACACCTTTCGCTCCGCTCCCCTCCCGGTCGGGCGCTCCCAACTCCTTGCCACCCTCCAACCCCCTCAACCCTATCCCCCTTCCCTCCGCCCCCACACCCCCATCCGACCCCCCCCCCTCCAACCCTCCCCCCCATCCATCCCTGCCCCCCTCCCCTTCCCTCCCACCCCCCCTCCCCCTAACCTGCCTCCCCGACGACCCTCCCAACCCTCCCACCCCCCTCCCCTCCCCAATCCTCCCAAACCACATCGCCCAACCATTCCACCTCATCAACCTCAACTCCCGCGGCCTCCACACCTCCATTATGGACGTCGAACACCTCACTACCACACACCACCCGGACGTCCTCGTCCTCACCGAAACCAACCACGCCACCCATAAGTCCCGATGGCGTATCGCCCTCCCCCAATACCTCCTCAGAAGCTCTCGGCCATACTACTCACATGTGCCCCTTCCCAACGCAGGCGTTCTCTTCGCGGTCCGCATAGCCTCGTTCCAATCCGACAATGTCCTAACCCCACCCCCCCCCACCTCATCCCCCACATCGCATGACTAACCATAGTCCCACACTGAGGCACCCCCTACCTCCTCCTCGGAGCCTACATGCCCCAACTCCACAACCCCCAGCTGACCTGCTTATACGCTGAAGTCGCAGCGTGGGGCATGCGCCTAGCCGACGACCACCCGAACCACCGCGTCCTCTGGGACGGGGACTTCCAATCGACCACCACACAAGGTACTGGTAACCCCGCCCTCACCTCATTACTCGAATCCCACCTCCGCCCCCTACACCCCCCATCCCTACCTTCCCCCGCAGCGGCGGTTGCCTCGACCAGTGGCTCACCACGCCTCCCTCCCCTCTCGTCCTCTCACCGTCCGCATGCTCGGTCTTCCCCTCCCCCTCACACTTCACCCACCACTCTGCAATCCACCTAGTCATCCATGCCCCCTCCTCTCTCATAGCTCATCACCCCCCACCCCATGCCCACCCCCACACACATCACACCACCCGCAAGGTCAATTTCAAACTTCCACTCACATCCGACCACATACAAACATACCAAAACAGCACGCCCGCCCTAATCAACCAAACGGCCACCCTCCATGCAGCAATACTTGACACTCCCCCATCTACGGCCTCCCCCGACACCCTTGACACCCTCGCCTCGCAATTCACCACACTCCTCTCACACCACATGGACCACGCAGCCACCATATGGCCCCTCCTTCCCCCGAAGAAACCCCGTCCACCCCACGCGTCCCTCGACCCCACCTGGCTAACTAACAAACCCGCAAGCACATTCTAAAACTCCGCCGCTGCAGTACCAACAGCGGCCCCCTCCCCCTCGCTCAAGCCCTCTTAAATACGACCGATTATCTCACCCCTATCGCCATCAAACAGCAGTGCCAAGCACGCACACGCCACCTCCTCCGCGCCACCACCACGGATAAATTAAACAAAATAAAGACACGCGCCAATACGGCCTACGATGCATGCCCGAAATCCTACCATCGGCTCTTGAAAATTAGAAGCGGCCTCCTCCCCCCCAACAGCGCAACCTCGACCCTCCATAGAATCACCAAACCCGATAAAACTACAGCGACTTCTCCCACCGACGTCCTAGCGACGGTGCACTCACATTTCGGCGCCGAACTCAGCCGCGCCACCCCGCCCATACTACCCATACCCCCATGGGAACTCCCAGATAACCCTGACAATTTTACCATCGAACCCCGCGGGGACCCCTCCCTCACCCTTCCCGATATGATAACCCGTGACACATTCGATAAAACTATTAACTCACTCGGCACGGGCAAAGCCCCCGGCCACGACGGTATCCCTAACGAAATCATCAAATTCCTACCCCCGGCGACCCGCTCCGCCCTCTTCTCCCTCATCTCCCTCCTTGCCCACAAGTCCTACACCCCTCCTGAATGGTGCCATAGCTCCACATGCCTCCTCCATAAGAAAGGTGACCCGACCCTCCTCGACGACAACTATCGCCCTATAGCCCTCATAGTTTGAGGAGGTTGTTCAACCTCCTCAAACTCTGGACCGCACTAATCAAAGACGCATGCTCAAAGTACGCAGAAACTCACGGCATCCTTAGCGACCAACATGATGGATTCCGGAAACACCGCAGCATACACGACGCTCTCTCCTCCGTCATCATGATGATGGAAGACGCCAAGCTCTACAACAAGGACTTCTACGTCATGTATGCCTACTTCAAGGGCGCCTTCAGTGTTGCCGACCACCGCATCATGTTCAAACACATGCGCCAACTCGGTATGCCCCCCACCTTCGTCGACAACTGCGAACACCTCTACGGCGTCTCCTCCACCGAATACATCACCCCGTACGGCCCCACCCCATCCATAGACATAAATCATGGCACCCTACAGAGGGACACCCTCTCTCCCTTCCTATTTACTTTCTTCGTTGAACCCTTCCTCCGCTGGCTCACAGTGGGCAGCCGGGGATACCGCCCGGCCCCCCCTGGCACTAACGTTGACCCCACAGAACCAACAGCAACCAACCCCGGCCACGGCTTCCCCGACGACCTCAGCCTCGCCACAGGCACAACCCCCAACATGTCCATCCAGCTCCGGAAACTCTCCCTCTTCAGCGACTACACATGTATGACCGTCAACATCCGTATATGCTGCATTACCGGCGCCCTCTGGCGCTGAGGCAACGCCCTCTCCCTTGCCAACCGAACCCTCCTTGCATCCCGCCTCCAAACACAGTTCATCACCATCAAATCCAACCGTGCCCCCATCCCTTCTATCGGCCCCTCGGACACGTACCGCGTCCTTGGGGTGGAACTCAACACCTCCCTCACCTTCACCAAACATTGGCACGCACCACCGCTTCCCTCATCACCGCCCTCTCCACCTCCCCACTAACACAATCCCGCAGACTACGCGTCTGAGTAGTATTCCTCGGCAAGCACTTCACCCTACAACTCGGCCTCTTCAGCGACTCCCAATTGAACATCCTCGAAGAACAAATCTGCAGAGCACTCCGCTCCGCCGTCTCCTCGGTGCGCAACCTCCCCCGCACCGCCCTCCACCGCCCTACCTCTGACCCAAGCTATGGCCTTCCTTCCCTCAAGGCCCACGCCGCACAACTCACAATCTGCCACCTCCACAAAATCATGAACACCCCTGGCTACAGAGGCCACTTGGCTCGATCGCACATCCACACCATATCCACCACTTACACACTCTAGCCCATTGAATCCATCATGACATGCAACTCCCCACCCACACTCCGATGCCTTGCACGGGCCCAACGCGACGCTGGCACCATGTTCCACAACATCCCTCCACTCTCCCTCACCAACCCCATTGCCTCCACACTCCGCGCTCACTTCACCCGATAAGACAACACCCTCCTCGCTTCACTTAGAGACAGGGCCACCCACATCACCGACCCCACTCCTACAAACAAGCATACTGCGAATTCACTCCCCGCAAAACACACGCATCCCTCCTCCCCCGCCCCACCCCCCTTTGGAAACACAACATCACCACATGGCCACAAGCCCTCCTCCGCGTGACACCAACCTCCCTCCTCCTCAAATCCTGCAAATCCATATCCACACACATGGGGTCCACCACTTCCCTCTTCGTCCCCATCCGCCTCCTCGCCGCAGTCCTAACCAAACCCCTTGACACCGTCCACAACTGCCTCCCCATCACACACCTTAGAACCAAACACGCATCCCCCCCACCACCATCCACCCCTCATGGCTCCCCCTCCTCTCCCCCACCTTCCCCGCTCCCCCATCACCCTGTCATCCGGCATCCATACCCCCCGCACCAAAATTCCCCCTTCCTTGGCACCCACCACACACCTCGAGACAGAATACCTCTCACCTTCAGACCACCACTACCCCCCCTGCGACGTCACACGCATCATTTCAAAACCCAAAGACACAGAATACGGTCAAACACAGTACATGGTAGAATGGGCCCCGAAACACCTCACGAAGTGGGACATCCAACTCCAGCTCGACGACGGCTTTCGCCTCATCTCCTCCACCCCCACATCGGTGCGCCTCCCCACCCCCACCCCCACAGCATGCTCCATTTGCCATGAGCCCCCACACACAGACCCCACCTCCACTTGCTGCACGTGCCCGCACTTTGCCGTCCATTCCCAATGCCGCCCCGCCCAAGGACCCGTCACCTGGCAATGCGATTGGTGCGACCGCGGCCAACACCACGACCTCACCCGCCTCCACGAGGTTCAGTGGGCCCCTTGCCTACAACTCTACGACACCACCAGTGAGACCCCCTCCGGCCCCACGCACCGCCCTCACCGCTTTGAACTTAGGCTTTGTCCCCTCCACAACACCCATCCTTCCCGACCCCGGACCCCCCCCCATGGACGCACCCCCTCATCACATTCATCCACGACCCTATTAACCCCGACCTCGACATGCTTCCCACCGGCAAATTCACCATACACGCCCACCCAACACTACATGACACCACCATCCTTTGTACCCCCGAAGGTCGCGCGGTCACTACCCTCAACGGCCCCCGCGTTCGTCACCTATTCCAACTCTTTCGCCCCGACCTCACGGAACACTCGTTCGAAGAGGAAGTCTACCACCTTATCACTCGCCTAGGCTCCCGGTCAGAAATCCACTCACCCACACCCGCCACCACCACACGCAACAGATGGGCCACTAGAGAGGACCTACTCACAACCCTCCGCACTACATTTCATATCTACACAGAACTCTATTCCGACCCACTTAAAAAATCACTCCACTCTCACACCTACCACTCACTATACCCAGAAGACATAGTCTTCTCATCCAACGGCAGCAACGCCCCACACACTTGGCACGGCACCAACATCGCCAACCCGGAATACGACCACGAATGCATGCGCCGCGCAATGGAACACGCAATCACTAGCGCCCACTCCACCGCATCATACACATCCAGCTCCACCATCCTCATACTCCCTCGATGGGAACACACACCATACCGCCATTCCCAATACATCACCTCTCCATACACCCACCACCTCTACACCCTTCCCAACGACGCAAACACCTTCCTACCCCCCGACCAACACACAGGCCACCTCAACCCCACCCTATTCGGCACACGCTGGATGGTCGACATCTACCTCGTCGCCAACCCTCTCGCACTCTCCGCCTTGCCCTCACACGCAGCCATGACCGCCCTCCATAACACCCTCGAATCGATATACGACACACACCTCCCCAACCCCGCCATCACCATCCCACCTCCACACCTTTCAAACACATACTCACCCCACTCCGCAGGCATGTACCATCTCCCTCCCAACCCCACTCACCCCCTCACCTACCCCCTCCATGAACGCACGGATCTAACATACTCCCCCACCAGAGGAAATCTTGCTTGGAACTGTCTGGACTTTGTATACACATACGGTTCCAAAAAGGGAGGCTCCTCCCCCCTAGGAGCAGCCGCCACCCACCCCGCCTCGGACACCCGCATCAAAATTATGGTGACCTCTACCCCTCCCTCCCACACTATCAATCGCGCTGAGTTAGCTGGCATAGACATAGGCCTCCAACTAGGCCACACCCACCTCCTTACATACAATGCGTGCTCCCTCCGCCTCATACAAGGCTACTTGAACTGCCCATCCGCTTACCGCCACAACATCCATCGTGACACACTCCTCTCCATCACACACACCCTCAAAAACCGCTGCAACGCAGGCATCCGCACACACCTCGGCAAAATCAAAGCACACAACCACTCACTAGGAAACGACCTCGTAGACACACTAGCTAACCAAGCTGCAGACGTTCACCCACCCGACACAACATATACCACAGGTTCAAATGTGTCGATAGGCCATTAGGCTTGGCCATACACCCTCAGTTCACAAGCCCTAGGAGAACCCATACCCTATAGATACACAAACCTTAAACCGCTCACACTCACAGCACCAAACACACTCACACTCCCCTCTCGCAAACATCCAAACACGGCGCCCTCCTCGCACGCGCCGCGGAGGACGGCGCTGACTTCACTTTCCACAAAAAACACACAACACTCACTAACATCCAATTCACCCACAAGCAAGAATTCATGTGGGGAGTCCACAACACCCGCCTTCTCACACACAACCCCACCCTGCGCTGCCCCATGTGTGGCCAGTTCACTAGTAACGGCCACATGGCCGGTAACTGCCCAACCATGTATGGCCTAAGAGAGCACCTCCACAACAACGCGCTACAACTCCTACTCTCTCTACTGGAACGCCACAACGGCGGACGATGGGAGATAATCACAGCGGACTTCGGTAACAAACCCATCAAATCATTCACTTCCCCTACACCCACCCACACCCCTCTTGACTGCCATCCACCTCACCCCACCCACATGCCCACCCGCCTTGTTGCTGCTGACGAAGGTCTCTCGCGCGAATCCCTAACCTCATGCCCAGCCATTCTCCCCCCCGAGATTCTCCCCCCGCGCTACGACCCCCCGCACACAAACCCGACTTTATCCGCCTCCTCGAACCTCGATTCGTCGATCACACAAACGGTCGCCGCCGATACTCATCCATTAAAAAGATTCGGATAGGAGAATGGAAATACTGCGCAGACCACAACCTCTCCCAAACAACCGACTTGATTCGTGCCAAATACACACTCCTCGCAAATGCCATTCGCAGCCACTGGGCAGGTACCGATGTAGACATCCTCCCCATTGTCATGAGCCCCACGGGTACACCGCACTCACCCACTATCGCAAGCCTCACTTCTCTACTCACACTCCGCACAGACCCTCCGGACAAACTCATCTCCAAAACACGACTCGACATGTCTCGCATCCTTGCACAACTCCACACGCACACTGACCAATGGCTACACCATCTCCTACTTGTATACCGCATCAAATCACGCACGACCTCTCGCCGCGCCTCCACACAATGCACCTACGCACACCTCTAATTGCACGCAGCCATCACCCCGCATCGCACACTCCTCGGGGGGGGATAAAACCCCCGAACATCCTTGGAGAGGTTGGATATGTGTGCTTAACGGTCTAGCCCTGACTTGTAAGTTTCCTGTATGTCATAGTTGGGAGGGCCCAGAGACAGCAACCGGCGCATACGGTATTTGTTGCAAACCGGCGCATAGGGTACATGTTGTAAACAATTTCAATTTCAATTTCAATAGGAGTCCCTTATCTCTCGTGCTCACCGCCGTCTTCAAAAAAGCTTATTCGACGAGTATTAGGAGGTCGTCCAAATTCGTAACGACAATAATATGCCATAACACTTTCTCGTTTGCGGTCACAGAATTTGGCGCACTTTGGGTGACAAAGCTAGTCAGGCAAGTTGGGGGCATGATATTAAGGGCATGCACGGCGGCCAGTTAATTGTATTTGCCATCATACGTGGCGCCGGAGGATCTTCCTCGCCGTGCATGTTGCACAATCCGGGCATGGCATGCATAGTTCCTCCCCGTTTGGTGTCACGGCTTTTGGCACGCTTGGGGTGACGGAGGTAGCGCAACAAGTTGGGGCCCTAATAATGCTACAAAGGTGATGCATTGCCGCAAGTTTATTGCTCGCATGTGAAGCCGCAAGTTCTTCCTCGCCGTGCATGTGGCACGAATTAACTACGGCGCGTTGCGAGGATCCTAGGAGCGAGTGACTGTCGCCGTGGAGTGTGCGTTTAGGTCTCCTTCCATTGCGAGCTTGCACTACTCCGCTACCAAGCATTTGCTCACCCCAACGATTAGTCACGACCGTCGTTGCTTATAATTAAACTTCCGTAGGAAATGCATCAACGATTGATATTTTGTAACACATTGATGTGGAAGCGGATAGTCTCTCGTATTTTGATGCCTCACGCTTCTTTGGTGACAACATGCATTGGATGCATATGGCGTCTTGGACTTGTTTCGCATCATCCCCATTTTTTCGGGTGCCATTGATTGTTCATGGCCGTTATGTTACCATGTTATGCCGATGTATTCCTTTTTCGATTTTCCCCTTTCATCGCTCCGTCATGTGAGCTCGATATTAGTCGCCAAATAAATGCATGGCTAAATCCAACCCTACCGCATCAAGGCATGCCTTCCCACGTGATGTATGAAATCGATCGTTTTTCCTCCTCATGATCGGACCTCACGAGTGGGATATGGCACAAAGAGGTCGGATGGTGTGCGGATGTTGTTGTATATCATAGATAGCGGTTAAGCTTTTGGTAAGTATTGAAATTGAAAGTGTTTTCAACAATACCAGAATTAACCTGCTGCTGTCTATGGGCCCTCCCTGATGTGCTTATTTTAGGACTCATTTGGCAGGGGCTAGGCCGTGAACCACTAATCCCGACTTCTCAATTGCCAGCAGCGATACCGTCTAAAACATACACGTAGACATAGATTTACTATTTCCGGATTCTATATGCAATTTTTGTGCATATAGTGTGAAATAAAAAGTGTCGCTATTCTCCACGATACGCGGCCTGCTCTAGCCGCGGCGGGGACGCTAATCAGCAAGGCTAGTAAGCTTCTGCTCGTCGAGTCGAACTTGTCTGACCTCTGTTCATGTGCGCCTCCGGTCGTGCCGGAGCTAAGGGCGAAAGGCACGCGAAAAACCCCTCACTAAGGTCGTCGACGGACCCTACTCGATTTATGCACATCCCCGTCCGTCGTATTAGTTGATCCTCCCGTTTTAGCTCGCCACCTAGCTTAGTCTTCTGTCCTCCTTCGGGAGCACGGAAGAAAAAAAACTAAGCCTCATAGGTGTCCGGCTGGCTCTCCTACCCCCGTCCCCGATTTTCTAATGTCCCCTGTCCTTTCGCCGTCTGTTTCCAACACCTATCTGATCGCGTTGTGGCCGTCCGTACCCTCCCCCGGTGGTTTACGTTGTTAGGGGGCCGCCTTAACGAGCAGTGTGCCGTTACGATAATCCTAGGGAGACCGCATGAGGCACCCTGTCGATAACCGGGTACCGACTACGGAAGGAGTTGGTAGAACACTGGGATCGAGTCGTCGCTCCTCAAAAGATGGTGGGTACGGGAATATTTTTCCAAAAGCCCCCCGTACCGGGTTTTTCCGGCCGCGGATTATCTTGAGGACCTCCGCCGACAAACTGTGCCGCTCCTCTGGCTGTGATCCTCCTCCATCCTGCGTAGCTTTTAGCCTCGCCCCCAGGGGAGACTTAAAACTCAAAGGGTTGGCGACTGCTAGCGAGCGCCGTGCTCTAGCGGTGCTTCCCCGCCGCCCGTCGCCATCTCCAACACCCTCGTCCCACCTTGATCCGTCCGTACCCTTCTTCGCCAAAAACATTTCGCGGACGCCGCCCCCGCCCCCTTGTCGCGAGAGTATCTGCGAGTATCTAGTCACGGAAAAACATATCGGATTGGCCGAGCGGGAGATCCTTGTGCTGGTGTACGGATATTATGATTTTCCAAAACCCTCCGTACATGGCTTCCCGACAGCTGCTGATCCCGCGGATCAGCTGTCGGTACCTCGTTTAGCCCCTTATCGTGCCAAGCCTAGCGCGGCTACGTGGTTACCAGCGCTCAACGCGTGGAGGTAGAGGTAGGTGCCGACGGGCATGCGAGCGCACCCCTCTCCGGGGCCGCCGCCGCTGCGCCGGAGGAGGACGAGGTGATGAGGTTCGTTGTCGACCGACCGTACGCCTTCATGTACGCCGACACGAGTACGGGGGAGAATTACAAGAATTTCGACCATATAGACGATACCGAAGACCAAGACCAAGACTCACATATGGTCTAAGAACCCTGCCACGACACATAGAGCCAAAAAACCGACGACGACTGGCTTAGGGTTTAGGGATTTTAGAATAGCAAGCCTAAAGGAATAACGAAAGAGAAATACTAAGCGCGATGTAGAATATACGGGTCAACGTCGTGCAAGACGTCGGACAGCAGCCCATGGACCAAGGCAATAGCCCGTCACCAACACACCCCTTCACCCGTGGATGGAAAACGGGTATTGACATACGCCGGTCATTCTACAGCAGCCGGCGCCGACCGTTGTACAACAAGCGGTGGGGGCGAGCTGGCATGTGACAAGTAGTGCATTCATGCAGGAGCAAGATCTATTCAAACACAAACGAACACGCATGACCAAGACCAATAGGGAGATGCCCCAGTCAATCCCGGTGCCCGAACGGCCGGTGATGGAGGCACCGAACCATAGGTCCTTTATCCCGTACTCTTAAGACGCGTTATCAGCACATAGCGTTGGGTCGCTACTCATTCAAACATGAGAGCACATGAAAACCCCAAAAGAATCATTGGAAGAATCACGACGAGTCAACATCGATAAGAAACCTTTTCGGGCTGGCTAAAGAACTCGGGGTGGTTGTCCTTGACTGGATTTTGCCCGCGGGTAAGAAGTGTACGAGAAATATATCGACAAAACCGTGGCGAAGGGTAAAACGTCGTCCTAAACAAAAATCATGGCTTATAACTAACACCCAAACATGAGTCTAGGATGCTTCATCTGTGAAAAACTCCACAGCCTTTGTAACATCGGGCAAAACGTTTCGCGCAGCGTTTGGGTCGCTAGGAACAAGCTCCACATGTGGTCGGTTTTGACGGCATGAAAGGACACTAAGCGGCGGTTCGATCCGCGTACGGCCAAATGAGAAGACCCGGCTCGAGACTTGAAAGAGGCTAACAATTATTTCATGACTTATGAGCAAGTTCGGCCCGGGTCTCTTCGACGAGGTACACCTATCGACACACCTAGCTTCACTGTGTGTCGACGTTCCTCGGGAGCTAAAGAACTGTAAGCAATCACAACAATTGCCACAGCCCCCCCGCCTAAGCGGTAACAACGTAAAAAAATTGTAATTATGAAAAAATATCGAAAAATAAATCCACTTGTCAAGAAATGCAAATCTAAACTGCTGCTCGACCTTCACGATGCACGGCCCGCTCCCACCGAACCGGGGTGCCTAGGCCGGTGTTTGTGAGGGACGATGGGCCAGCCTAATCTAGCTCCCGCGTGACTTCGGACTTGCCGAAGAAAGGAGGGGAAAGGCTGGCAAAAAAACCCTCCTCGCGTGGTCGCTCGTCGATCCCGCCGTCGCATCCCGTAAGCCCCGCCCCAAGGTCGTTGCCGCGTCTACTGACGCGACGGTCCTCCTTGTCGAGGTCCTCCGTCACCTCGAGGGCAGGTGGGGGGGGACCGAGGCACACAGACATAGAAAAAAGTGGCGCTCCTGCCTCCACGCCTGAATTTTCCCCGCTCATTTCCTCGGTTTTTTCTGTGTATGATGCCCGGGTACCTGTCACATAGCCCGACATGTGCCCGTACCCTCCCCCCTATGATCGCTCGTCCACCGAGCAGCCTTTATTGAGCGGGGGCCTCCGCACCCATCCGGGACCACGCTCAAGAATGTGTAAGTCTGTCGGGGTTGTGGGTTTCGGAGAGGGGGGGGCAGGTCACCGTAGTCGGATCCGTCGGGCCGCGGGTGTACGGAAATTAGTCAAAACCCTCCGTACGGGGTTTTCCGATCGTGTCGCTCCCTCCGTCGCGACCGGCCTCCTTGCCGCCCAAGCTTACTCCTCCCCCGGGAGATGTAACTTGTTGACGTAGCGGTTCGCTAGTGAGCGCGTTGCCCTCGTGCTGCTCCCCAACTAGCTCGACGCCGGGTACGGACATTAGTTTCGTATCCGAAAAAGCCCTCCGTACAGGGCTTTCCGGCGGCGGCTGATCCTGAGGATCGCCACCGCCTCACATAGCCGCTCCTCCGCCTACGACCGACCTCCGGCATGTACCATGTGGTGCCTCATCCCCCGGGGAGTTTCGATTGGCACATGGTTGGTCGATGGCTAGCGAGCGCCCTTCCATGGCGCTGCTTCCCGGCTGTCCACCACCAGCTCCAACACCCGCGTCCCACCGCTGATCCGGCCGTACCCTCCTCGCCATCAAACGCTCATGAATTACAGGCCCCACCCCCTCGAAGTAGGATTGTACCCAGTAGTATGAGACCGCGAAAAATATATCGGACGGGCCGAGCGGGAGATCTTGGTGCCGGTATTGTACATACCTTGTTTATTTTAAAAGCCCTATGTACATGGCTTTCCCGACATCTACTTATCCTGCGGATCGAGCTGTCGGCCTTCTTAGCCCCCTACCGTGCCAAGCATGTTAAACCGTGCACACACGATCAGTAAGGAAGATAACTAACGCACACGTAGTTACAATCACAATCACACAAAGGGACAGTCACACAGACAACCAGCCCGAGGCATGGTGTCGGGACAACAAAAGTGTTAGAGCTGTAGCCTAGCGACAACTATGTACCGAATCAAACATGTTATCGGTATGTCCGATCTAGACATGAACTAGTCATATCTAGACTAGCTTACATTAGCTATCTGCAAGTAATAACTAGAAGGTATTAGGCGCCCGCCGGCGGCGCAGCGGCGGCGGCCCCGGAGGGGGGTGCGCTCGCATGCCCGTCGGCACCTACCTCTACCTCCACGCCGTGGGCGCTGGTAACCCCATAGCCGTGCCAGGCCTGGCACGGTAGGGGGCTGAACGAGGTACCGACAGCTGCGATCCGCGGGATCAACAGCTGTCGGGAAGCCATGTACGGAGGGTTTTGGAAAACATAATATCCGTACACCGGCACAAGGATCTCCCGCTTGGCCAGTCCGATATGTTTTTTTCGCGACTAAATACTCGCAGATACTCTCCCGACGATGGGGCGGGGGCGGCGTTTGCGAAATATTTTTTGGCGAAGAGGGGTACGGACGGATCAGCGGTGGGACGAGGGTGTTGGAGCTGGCGGCGGACAGCTGGGAAGCATCGCTAGGGCACGGCGCTCGCTAGCAGCCGCCAGCCCTGCGAAACCTTCTGGTTTCCCTTGGGGGAGAGGCCCGAAGACACGCAGGACGGAGGCGAGTCGCAGCCGGAGGAGTGGCACGGTCTGGCGGCGGAGGTCGGGAGGATCATCCACCGCCGGAAAAACCCGGTACGGGGGGTTTTTGGTTAAATATTCCCGTACCCACCATCTTTTGAGGATAGCCGATCCCTGGGCATTATGCGTTCCCCCTCCCCTAGTCGGTACCCGGTTATCGACAGGCTGCCTAAGGCAGTGTGCCCCGGGTTATCGCAACAGCACACTGCTCGTATAGGCGGCCCCTTAACAACGTAAATCACCGGGGGAGACAAGTGCGGCCAGCACAGCGCGATCAGATGGGTGGTGGAAACAGACGGCAAACGGACAGGGGACAGGAGACATCTGGCTCGAAGGCAGGAGAGCCAGCCGAACACCGTCTGCAGCCTCGCTTTTTCTCCTCCCAGCCCCCGCGGGGGGGGGGAGAAGGCTAGACTAGGTGGAGGGTCGCGCCGAGAAGAGCGACCACTATCTCCGATATCTCGGACGGGGTCGAGCAAGGATCGAGACGAGTCCGACGACGACCTGCGCGAGGGGGGTTTTCCACCTGCCTTTCCCCCTACCTCCGGCACGACCGGAGTCGCACAGGAGCCGAGGTCAGGCAGGTTCGACTCGACCAGCTCAAGCTGACCAGCCTTGCTGATCGGCAACCCCGCCGCGGCTGGAGCATGCCGCGTATCGTGGAGAATAGCGACATTTTTTATTTCATACTATATCCAGGAAAAAAATTAGTATAGGTCAGAAAATAGTAAATACCTGGATACTGGTACGGGTATGTTTTAGACGATATCGTTACTGCCATTGGAGAGGTTGGGATTAGTGGTTCACGGTCTACCTCACGCTTCTAAGTTCTGTATGGCATAGCAAAAGGGGGGGCCCAGAGACGACAGCCGGTTCTTATTGGTAATGTTGTAAACAATTTCAAATTTCAAATAGAAGGTATTACTTACAACAAGGCATGGCACGGCTACGGGGTTTCTAGCGCCCACCACGGGGAGGTGAGGGGGTGCCGACGGGTATGCGAGCGCACCTTCCTCCGGGGCCGCCGGCGGGCGCCCTGCAACGATACTAAACAAAACGCGATGCAGATAACCGGAGCTCGCTCAACGATTCGTTCGTTTACGGAGTCAAGCCCAAGGCTGCACCTGCCAAAAAATAGGGTCTATATCTAACCTGGGCAAGACGGCTCCAGCGGATTCAACCATGGAAACGCGATTTGCTTCGCTTTCCCAAACAGAAACCGAGGTCAATACCTCAATACACCCCAAAGCTACCTCAAGTTCGAGCTTTATAATCTCGACGGAACGGCGGGGAACAAATTTGGCTTTGATTTCTCCGCGCACTCCTTGATTATAGCACTAAAGGCTTATGCTAGCGAGGGGGCTGGAGGCCGGATTGTGGTGAATATCGAGGAGAATGATGCTCTTTTTCACACATTGTTGGACATCTCCGCTACCAATGATCAGATGGGTTACGGCGGATCGGTTGCGGAAGGATTTGGCGAGGATGTCGATGGCGGATCATCGCGAGTGTTTTGCATCCCTTTGATGAGCGCCGTGGGGGGTAATATGCAGGAAAAGTATCTCCCTCTCGGCGGTATGGTGCGGACCCACTTGACCCTCAAGCTCATCCTTGGATATCTAGAGAAGGTCAAGGTCGACAACCTCCCGTGGATTCTAAAGAACGTCGATGAAGAAGGCTGCGGATCGATGATACAATCCGGACTATATCGATACATTTCGTAGTGCTTTCGGATACCCGAATGCGAAGTGTACCCAAAATCACAGCGCGAAATGCGCATGAAAAGTATCGACGATACCATCGATCCCTAGCCTTAATAATCACTGTGTGGCTGAGATTATTCAGCTCGGCCCAACCGTCGATCGTGCCCTTTTGGAGGCGAATGCCAACGGCATTGTTGTGCCCTACACAACTTACTCCTAGTACCGCTGGATCGCTAGTAACGGCTCGGGCTCGATGAGCATGGCGTTCTCCAACCCTTACAATTCGTTGAAGACGTTGATCGCTATCTTCCAAAAAGGACGAGGATAATTACGCAAGTAAGACGTACGTCTCTACAAAGGAATAACCCTATCGACGAGGGTGATCGATATCAGTTTATGATCAACGGCGTCTTGACCCCGTCTAAGACCGTGAAATCGGTTGTTGAGGGTTGGGCGGAGACGCAAAAGGCATTCCGCGCATACGATAGCCTATAACATATGGGGATCGTCAACTCGGAGACGTGGGGCGCGGTAGAAGGTAAATATCTCACCGCCACTGATTTGGAATCACAGTCACACAAGCGCATGTTCAGCCATAGCGGTGTGGATGTGTCCACGTCCATGTCCCACCTAACGGCTCATTTTGGCTCGCACTTGACGACGAGTCTCACCGTTGACATTTTCTCTCACTACGACGGCTTTATCGTGGTTGGGGCATATGGACTACTTACTTGTTTTAATAATTATTTCCTGGATTCAAATATTGTACGGATTACAGCAAATGGTCGCGCGCATGGTCGTCGTTAGCTCGTAAGAGCGCTTGAACGGGAAGGGATACGCCGTCAACATTCGCACGCCCACGTTTCAAAACGGCAGCGGCTTCCGAGGTTAACCCCGTGTTCGCTTTGCACTACAGTGGTGCACACCGATCATGCGATCACCGGCTTCAAAGTTATGGAACCTGAATCGTTTTTAATCATGTTGTGCTCCCCGTCGATACAACAATCAAACTCCTACAAAAACTGGGATCCCGATATCAACGATTCAATCCTGGCTCTTTTGCAACATTGGCGTGGCAACAATGTGTACCACGAAATGCCGGATTTTCGTACTTCCAAAGCAATGCGTGCGCCGGTATGTGCGACGGCTCGCGGCTAATACGCGGGGACATGCCGTTCTACCTCCTCAAGGGCCCGACCAAACTCAGAAAAAACATACTTCCATGGACACCCACGAGTTTTATAATTGACTACACGTTCAACCTTGTGTTCTAGGTCGAGGAGCCCGAGCGTAGCTTTTATTTGCCCTTCTTTCACGCGTGGTTGATGGTCCGCAGACCGAACGAAAGGGCCCCCGTCGACTTCCGCACCTTCCGGACGGATCGAACGACGGCACGAGGTGGCAGGTGGCGGTCTCACATTGCTCATTAAGTTACCTCTACGGCTCATAAACATACGGGCATGTTATCAATAGCGACACCTTCGTCGACTACCTTACCAAGGGCTGAACGTTCTCGGATATCTACTTGGTTCACGAGCGCAAGACACGTTGAGCTACTTAGGCTAAAAGCTCAATCTCGAAGGGGTGAACGAAGACACCGTGGGCAATCCGATCCGGCGGTCGCTTGACAACGTGGGCGAGATCGACCTTCAATTGATGACAACGGTGCACTCCCGTGAGCTTGCCGATGGCGAGGCAACGGCGTACGTTTTTTGTCTCACCTTTAATCAAATACCTGGCTCAAAATATCCTTTCGACAAACGCTCAGAACGTCAAAATTCCATAACAATCTCCTCCAAGAGGGGTGTATGAGGGCTTTGTGGAGATCTTTGCAGAACAATCTAAAGCCGGTGGCGTCCTCGACATCGATGAGGACAACACACCACCGGAAATGGCGGAAAACTATGTTCAGCATAAGCATCCTGCAAAATAGCATAGGAAACACGGTGGAGGACCCTCGGGTGATTACAAGGGTTGACGTGAGCGGAGTCAACACAATGCAGGGTGTTGCGCGACATAGTTTGTGTGGTAATCAAGTTGCTACACAGCAATGTTCGTCAAGTAGCATCGTGATAGTACGACTGTGACTCAGCACTATAAGATGATAAGCCAATCAGCAATAGAGAGGATTAGGTTGCTGATGGTGGCAAGTTGGTGAGCGTTAGATATCATCTAGAGGCTCAGAATATACGTTGGCGTGTGCTCACCACAAGGTGAGTGCGTGTTCTGTGATAGGCAAGTGCTACGCACTTGATGAGGTGAGATGACATGCAGTGTCACTCACCGAGTGTAAGCATTCCTTATCCGCTTATCGCCCCCTCAACTTTGACACATGGTATCATTTCTTCGCTAGTACAATTTGAGCGACAGCGACACCGGCGTTCGGATCGAAAGCTCTTGATTGAGAAGTGGCGAACGCAAGCGAAAGAGTTCAAGCGCTTGCATTGTGCTTCGTAATCCCTTGTCAAGGGTGGTGCGGAGATGGCGTTGTTCACCACGGTCGCACTCAGTCTTGGCGTTGGGTGTTCGAATATCACGTACGGAATCGGGCTGCCTTCGGCTACCACCGTGGTACCCGCGACCGTCAGTGGATGCATTTCACTTCTCAGCGGGTCCGTCGCGGCGGTGAAATAGGGACTCGACTGGCCAAACAAGGCTGAGCGTCACACCAATTTCGTGTTGCGCGACATAGTTTGTGTGGTAATCAAGTTGCTACACAGCAATGTTCGTCAAGTAGCATCGTGATAGTACGGCTGTGACTCAGCACTATAAGATGATAAGCCAATCAGCAATAGAGAGGATTAGGTTGCTGATGGTGGCAAGTTGGTGAGCGTTAGATATCATCTAGAGGCTCAGAATATACGTTGGCGTGTGCTCACCACAAGGTGAGTGCGTGTTCTGTGATAGGCAAGTGCTACGCACTTGATGAGGTGAGATGACATGCAGTGTCACTCACCGAGTGTAAGCATTCCTTATCCGCTTATCGCCCCCTCAACTTTGACACATGGTATCATTTCTTCGCTAGTACAATTTGAGCGACAACGACACCGGCGTTCGGATCGAAAGCTCTTGATTGAGAAGTGGCGAACGCAAGCGAAAGAGTTCAAGCGCTTGCATTGTGCTTCGTAATCCCTTGTCAAGGGTGGTGCGGAGATGGCGTTGTTCACCACGGTTGCACTCAGTCTTGGCGTTGGGTGTTCGAATATCACGTACGGAATCGGGCTGCCTTCGGCTACCACCGTGGTACCCGCGACCGTCAGTGGATGCATTTCACTTCTCAGCGGGTCCGTCGCGGCGGTGAAATAGGGACTCGACTGGCCAAACAAGGCTGAGCGTCACACCAATTTCGTGTTGCGCGACATAGTTTGTGTGGTAATCAAGTTGCTACACAGCAATGTTCGTCAAGTAGCATCGTGATAGTACGGCTGTGACTCAGTACTATAAGATGATAAGCCAATCAGCAATAGAGAGGATTAGGTTGCTGATGGTGGCAAGTTGGTGAGCGTTAGATATCATCTAGAGGCTCAGAATATACGTTGGCGTGTGCTCACCACAAGGTGAGTGCGTGTTCTGTGATAGGCAAGTGCTAGGCACTTGCTGAGGTGAGATGACATGCAGTGTCACTCACCGAGTGTAAGCATTCCTTATCCGCTTATCGCCCCCTCAACTTTGACACATGGTATCATTTCTTCGCTAGTACAATTTGAGCGACAGCGACACCGGCGTTCGGATCGAAAGCTCTTGATTGAGAAGTGGCGAACGCAAGCGAAAGAGTTCAAGCGCTTGCATTGTGCTTCGTAATCCCTTGTCAAGGGTGGTGCGGAGATGGCGTTGTTCACCACGGTCGCACTCAGTCTTGGCGTTGGGTGTTCGAATATCACGTACGGAATCGGGCTGCCTTCGGCTACCACCGTGGTACCCGCGACCGTCAGTGGATGCATTTCACTTCTCAGCGGGTCCGTCGCGGCGGTGAAATAGGGACTCGACTGGCCAAACAAGGCTGAGCGTCACACCAATTTCGCCTCTCGGTACGGCGAGATTGTGCGGGATATTAACACGGAATGCACGCTCCGCCACCTCCGAGAAGCGGAATGCTCTTCAAAGGGCGATTTCATAAGCCACATGTCGACGGAGATGAACCGGTTGGGAGAGAACGCCCCGAATATCCCCAGCTGCATCGAAAAATATTAACCAAGTTCAAAATGAGTGGCGTCACCGAAGTACGGTTGTACCGCTTCACCGTTGGCACGGTTTTGGCGGAGTACACCAACATCACTGCCACGGTGATTAACTCGTGGCTAAAGGATCACGCCACCGGCATCAACCGATATTTGGATGCCATCGTCACGGTGTATGGGCTGTCCGGCGGGACCACCTACTACCTTTGGGACGAGCTCATCGATGCCCGTGGCAACACGGCGGAGCCGCAACCGATCGGGGCCACACGACGGATGTTCCACCTAGCAACGTGGTTCCTAAACTTATTTCTGCATACTCGGGTGGGTTTGCTGTAACAAGGTCACATTCACATCAAGACATATACGGAGCGTGAATGTTATTTGATTGTGTCAACTTGGGGACCGTCGGGGGAGGGGGATGGGCAGATGATAGCACCCTTCCCAATTCGACTGTGGAACATCGATGATTGGCAGAGCTAAGATTGGACGACGGGGATCTCCAAGATTCAAGGTAGCGCGAACCGCGTGTTAGCACTAGCGTTGTATGACCTAGTGCTTATGTACAAGGTAGCTTGTCCTTATCTTAGTACTCAATGTTGTACTAATAGCGGCACTCTATTACCCCGTTAGTGGCGGTCGGCCGGCCCTGCTGGTGCCTTTGCCGGCCGCCATCTCTCTCTTTTCACTTCCTCCGTCCCCATTGTTGACCCCCTAGCTAGTGGGGCCGGCTCGACTTCCCGCGTAATAAATGTACTTTCATCTCCAAAAGGATATGCCCCCCCTACAACGTTACTCGGGATAGTCAGACCTCTGAAGTACGGCAGCCCCAAGTAGGAGATGAGCGTGCAACCTGGATACTCGCTTGAACTAGCACTACGTGCACCAGCCGCCCATGGTCACATGGCCGCCCTTGCTCACAGCTCACCGATGCTATCGACCTGATCTGGCTTTATTGAACCATGCAAACACAGTTAGTGTGGAAGATAACGTACGCAAACGTAGTTACAGTCACAGTCCCGCAAACGGAACAGTTAAGGCGACAACCAGCCTACAAGCGTGGTGTCGGGACAACAGAAGTGAGAGAGCTGTAGCCTAGCGACAGCTCTGTACCGAGTCAAGTAGTTTATCGGTATGTCCGATCTAGACATGTACTAATCATATCTAGAGTAGCTTACAGTAGCTATCTGCAACTAATACGTATGCGGTATTACTTACAACACTCCCCCTTAAGGTAGCTACGGGATGAAGCGTTGCATTGGGTCTTATCCTCCAAGGATCGCACTTCGGTGTCGTGCTAATGCAGGTCCTGGGAGGGGTTTGGTGAGCATGTCAGCCACCATCTGGTCAGTGGGGAGGTACCTCAACTTGATGGTCCCTTGCTCCACGTGGTCTTTGAGAAAGTGCCACTTCAGGCCGATGTGTTTAGTCTTCTCGCTGACCAAGGCATTCTGGGAGGATGCAATGGCGCTTTGGTTGTCCTCCCAGATGGTGGTGGTTTCGGTGATGGGGGAGTCGAAGATTTCCCCCAGGAGTTGTCGGAGGTGGAGTCCCTCCTTGGTGGCGTCAGCCGCAGAGTAGTACTCGGCATCACACGTGGATTGAGCCACACAAGTCTGTTGTTTGGACTTGTAACTGATTGGCCCGCGTCCGAGGGTGAAGAGATAGCCGGAGCGAGACTTGCGGGTGCTGCTGTCGTTGGCCCAATCAGCGTCGGCAAAGCCTGTGAGTTGGAGACTGTGGTCCAGGCCCCCCCCCAACGTCAGGCGCATGTGGATGGTGCCATGGAGGTAGCGGAGGACCTTTTTCAGAGCTTGCAAGTGTGCCTCGGTGGGCGAGGCTTGGGCAGAGCCGAGGATGCTCAACGCCGTGGAGACATCGGGGCGTGTACAAACGGCGGCGTACTGGAGGCTGCCCAGGAGGCTTGGGTAGACGTCCTTGGCCACTCCTGTGAGAGGAGGCGAGTTCAAGTGTGCAAGGCCGGCGAGGAAGCCGGGGTCCATCGGAAGGGACGACGGCTTGGAGTCAGACATGCCGTACTTAGCGAGGATGTCGCGCAGGTACTTGGACTGGTCCAGCGAGATTGTGCGCGTGGAGCGATCGCGGGTAATGTGCATGCCGAGGAGTTGGGAGAGGTCGCCGAGGTCCTTGATTTTGAACCGTGCTCCGAGTTGGGCTTTGAACGATGCGAGCCAAGTGGCATCATTGCAGGCCGCGGGAATGTCATCGACGTACAGGGCGATCATGGCGAAGACGTGGCCGGCGCGATAGATGTAGATGCACGGGTCGGAGACGCATTGTTGCCATCCATGGTCGACGAGCCACGCACGAAGTAGCATGTTGAACTCGCGGGGGGACTGCTTAAGGCCGTAGAGGCAACGCTTGAGGTGACAAACCTTGGACGTTCCATCGGAGAAGCCGAGGGGCTGGCGGATGTACACATCCTCCCGGATGGGGGCGTAGAGGAACGCTGTGTCGATGTCAAGTTGGCAGAGTTCAAGGTCGCGGGCGGCTGCAATGGTCAGGAAGAGACGCAGGCTGGCCATGCGGATGACCGGGGAGAAGGTCTCCGTGTAGTCCAGTCCAGCGCGTTGACTGCACCCCTTGGCGATGAACCGCGCTTTGAAGCGGGAGACGTCGCCGGCTGTATCCGACTTGACTTTAAAGATCCACATGCTGTTAACGACCATGCGGCCGGGGGGGAGGTCCACAAGGTCCCACGTGCCGTTGCTGATGAGGGAGGAATACTCCTGTTGCATAGCGGCTTGCCATTGGGGGGCTTGGGCGCTGTCCAGCGCAGCTCGGTAAGATTTTGGTTCCACACATTCTCGGGCGGAGAGGAGGGCGATGGCAGTATGGGACGTGCCGGCAGGTGTGTGCGGGGGACCAGTGACAAGGTCGGGGACGTGAGGGTGCTCAAAGATGTCCTCTTGAGCTTTTCCTTGTTCAGGATCACAACACGCCGTTACGAGTGTGGGTGGGTAGTCGGACAGGTGGGCAACCATATCGCCGTAACGAATGGGGTGGGAGCGGAGCCGAGCATGGCGAGGGGTTGGCGGGGGGGGTAGGGGTGTGGGTGATGTGAGGTCAATGGGGTGGGATAGGGGTGAGTCTGCGGGGACGTCGTCCGAAGAGTCGGTGATGGCCGAGTCGACGGAGGGTTGTGTGTCGAAGCTTGGGGTGTCTTCCTGAAAGACAACATGTACGGAAGTGGTGATGCGACGCGTTTCCGGATTGTAGACACGATACCCGGGTGCGTCAGGGGGATAGCCCACCATGACGCCGCGAAATGCTTTCTCACTGAGCTTCCGACGTTGTTTGTCGGGGACCTTGGCGAAAACGGCGCAGCCGAAGACGCGGAACTTGGAGGCGTTGGGCACCGACGACGTAAGGAGTGTGAGGGGGACGCCCCCATTAAGTCCGACCGAGCGACTGTACGTGCGGTTGCGAAGGTACACAACAGTGATGACAGCGCACGACCACATGGAGTTGGGAACGGCCATGTTGTGGAGCATCGCCGATGCATTGTCCCGGATGGTGCGCCAGGGACGTTCGGCCTTGCCGAGCATGTGGTGGGCGTATGGGGCAGAGAACTGTACCCCGACGCCGAGGTGTGCGCACATCCGGCGAGTGACAGCAGCTTCAAACACAGAGTCTGAGTCAAATTTGAGGACCGGTGCGAACGCGCCCGTCTGGGAGTGATGGCGGGCATGCAGGTGTTTGATGTCCAAGAGGATGTTTTCCAATTCCGAACAGGCGTCGTCTTTAGACTTAAGGAACCGCACCCACATGTAGTTGGTGTGGTGGTCGATGACGAGCAAGCAGTAACGGAGGCCATGTGGGGAGGGGACATTGACCGGGCCCCAGAGGTCAGCGGACAGGTTGAGGAGGGGGTGGGATGGCTTCGCGCAAGCGGCTGTGTTGCGTGGTGCAGCTGTGGCTTTGTGAAGGAGACAAGAGTCGCACGAAACTTTGGTTACAACGCTAGTTAACACAGGGCTAGTCGGGACACCGTGAGTATGTTGGGCCTGAAGGCTTTGCATGTTGAGGTGGCCATATCGACGGTGCCACAGGACGGGATCACACTGGGCAGTAAGGGCAACCTGAGGTGAGGGGTCAAGTGCCGGCGGTGCGGATGGGCTGGAAGGGAGGGCCGGCTGGTGGGGAAGGAGGTAGAGACCGTTTCCGGACGGTTCTAGCACACCCATGCCTGTGGGTACCAAAAGCAAACCAGTGTCAGAGTTGGAGGGGAATATGAATTCACAACCGCTGTGAGTTTGCATCCAGCTCACACTAAGGAGTCGGCCGATACGCTGTGCTGAACGAGATGATAGGTCAGGGGTGTAGAGTGCATACACAGTGCGGTGAATGAGCTGGCCAGAGGCAAGTCTGACAGAAATTCGCACTGAGCCACTGCCCTTAACGTCAACGCCGACACCGCCCACGCGAGAGGGAGCGGAGGGGGGCGTGAATTTCACGAAGTCATCTCGGAACGCAGTGAGGTTAATCGAGCAGGCGGAATCAACGACCCAAAACTTTGACAGATTACGACCCGGGGCGAGGGAAGAGGAGAATGCCACAGAGCTGAATGGGACACTCACCTCGTCGTCAGCGTAGTCATCAGCGCAGTCCGCGAGGGTGGGTAGGCAGTCGGTGTCCTCGGCGGGGGCGTCGTCGGCGGGGACGTCGCTCAGCAGCGCAGCGTGAGCAGAGGGGGTGCCGTCGGCGGCGCCGTACTTCTGGACTGTCAGCCTACGCTTGGCGAGATTCCACTTGAGGATAGCGTCATCCGTGGCAGTGCACGCGGACATGAGATGGTGGAGGCTGCCACAAACGCCACACTTGTTGGGTCGATGGCCGCGAGGGTTACGGTGTGGTGGGCCTCGACCGCTGTGCGAGCCGCGGCATGCAGCGACGAACGCGGAGATGGGAGGAGGTGATATGGCCGGAGCGGTTGCGTCCGGAGCAGGGTCGTCTTCCATGTTGTGCGCAAGGTGGAGAATGTTGGCCATAACTTCATCAGCCGACATGATGTAGTCCGTGTCAAAGGCGTTGATGACGCATTGCTTCGCCTGACCGTGTGGGCCGCTGCTCGAAATACCGCGCAGCATGAGGAGACCGAGGTGGTGGGGGTGGATGGCAACGGAGCCATCAACCAGCAGGCATGTGTCGTTGTACTCGTCGAAGGTCTGGCGCATGTAATGGACATAGTCACTGAGTGACTGACCGGGGCGCTGTCTGACCGTCAAGTTGTCTAAGAGGGACAAAGAGCGAGCAAAAGACCGACAGTCGAGGCGTTCACAAAGGATGTCCCACGCGGCAGCGGCGCAGTCAGGGCGTGCTGGAGAAACGCATTTCATGGCTTGGTCTGCGCGCGTATTCGCGCTGGCTGCATGTAGAAGCAGCGTGTAGGCGTAGTGTTGCGCCTGTTCGTCGAGCCAGGCGCCGGAGTCACGGATGGCCAGCTGAGGAATGAGGTATGCGGCCTTGATGGAGAGGAAATTAAGGAAGGTCCTCTTCCATTGCTTGAAGTCCGTGGTCGGGCACATGACGGGGACCGACATCTTCATGGACCGGTTGAGGGCGTCCTTGTCGAAGCCGGGGGCGTCGTGTGCCGCCCGGTTGATGACCACCGGGTCAATAGTGGGGCGACGACGGCCCCGGGGGGTGGGGTCGCCATGTTGGAGTGGGGGAGAGTGCCGGCCATGAAAGGGAGGAGGTGGTCCACCGGGAAAGGGAGAGCGGCCGGCCATGGGACGCGGAGGGCCGTACGAGTGCGGGTGGTCACGGTGGTCACGGTAGGGGGGGACGAGATGAGAGGGCGCCTCCGGGATATGGGGGCCGGGGTGGTGAAGGGTATATCCGGCGTGGGGGAAGGGGGGAGGTGGTGGGAGGTTATCAACCCGGATGGCGGGACGCGAGGGGTCGTAGTGCGCATTGGCACGCGCGGGCTCGCGGGGCGCATCGTGGCGGCGTTGTGCGACTGTGGGGTCGCCAACAGGGGCTGCAGCAGCAAAGAGTGTTTCTGCGTACGGCGCCCGCCGGCGGCGCAGCGGCGGCGGCCCCGGAGAGGGGTGCGCTCGCAGGCCCGTCGGCACCTACCTCTACCTCCACGCGGTGGGCGCTGGTAACCCCATAGCCGTGCCAGGCCTGGCACGGTAGGGGGCTGAACGAGGTACCGGCAGCTGCGATCCGCGGGATCAGCAGCTGTCGGGAAGCCCTGTACGGAGGGTTTTGAAAAACATAATATCCGTACACCAGCACAGGGATCTCCCGCTCGGCCTGTCCGATATGTCTTTTCGCGACTAAATACTCACAGATACTCTCCCGACGATGGGGCGGGGGCGGCGTTTGCGAAATATTTTTTGGCGCAAAGGGGTACGGACGGATCAGCGGAGGGACGAGGGTGTTGGAGCTGGCGGCGGACAGCTGGGAAGCAGCGCTAGGGACAGCGCTCGCTAGCAGTCGCCAGCCCTGCGAGAGTCTTAAGTCTCCCCTGGGGGCGAGGCCTGATGCTACGCAGGACGGAGGTGGGTCGCAGCCGGAGGAGCGGCACGGTCTGGCGGCGGCGGTCCTTAGGATCGCCCGCCGCCGGAAAAGCCCGGTACGGGGGGTTTTTGGAAAATTCCCGTACCCACCATCTTTTGAGGACCGGCGACTCGATCCCTGTGTTCTTCCAACCCCTTCCCTAGTCGGTACCCGGTTATCGATAGGCTGCCTCAGGCAGTGTGCCTAGGGTTATCGTAACGGCACACTGCTCGTAAAGGCGACCCCCTAACAACGTAAACCACCGGGGGAGGGTACGGACGGCCACAGCGCGATCAGATAGGTGTTGGAAACAGACGGGAAAAGGATAGGGGACAGGAGAAAATCTGGCTCGGGGGCAGGAGAGCCAGCCGGACACCGTCTGCAGCCTAGTTATTCTCTCTTCTCAGCCCCCGAAGGAGGAGAGAAGACTCGGCTAGGTGGCGAGCTGCGTCGAGAGGAGCGGCTAATACCTCGGGCGGGGTGGAGCACGGATCGGGGCGGGACCGACGACGACCTATGCGAGGGGGGTTTTTCACCTGCCTTTCCCCCCAAGCTCCGGCACGACCGGAGTCGCACGGGAGCCGAGGTCAGGCAGGTTCGCCTCGACCAGCTCCAGCTGGACAGCCTTGCTGATCAGCGACCCCGCAGCGGCTGGAGCAGGCCGCGTAACGTGGAGACTAGCGACACTTTATTTTTCATACTGTATCCAAAAAAAAATACGTATAGATCAGAAAATTATAAATACCTGGATACGGGTATGTTTTAGACGGTATCGTTACTGCCATTGGAGAGGTTGGGATTAGTGGTTCACGGTCTGCCTCACGCTTAGAAGTCCAACTACAGGTTGAGCATAGCACAAGGGGGGGCCCAGAGACGACAGCCGGTTTTTACTGGTATTGTTGTAAACAATTTCAATTTCAATTTCAATTGTTTCTGCGTACGGGGTGACGAAACCAGGCTGGGGATGTTCAAGCAGGTGGAGGGTGTGGCCGTCGTGGCTGTCCCGGACGGAATCGAGTGGGGCATCGTGGCGGCGCTGAGCTACAGGGGGGTGCGGATTAGTACCCGCAGCAGCAACAGCACCCTCGGCCGACTGCGAGTCGAGACGAGCTGTTAGGTTCGCCACTTGTGCAACGAGCAGCGCGAGAGTATCTGGGGGGTGATCGAGGGTGCTCTGGTGAGAGCCTGACTCAGGGGAACCAACAGGTGAAACAGGCGGGTTTTTTTGCGCCATTTCGACAGAGGGCAAAAAAGAAAGAGCTGGATGAAAAACAGGCAGCGGTAAAAACCGCTAGCCGGACTCGTGCCTAACAGCGGTATGCAAAGAGACGGCCTGATGCCCGCCGACCCCTCGGCCTGTAGCCCCGGGGTGTCTCAGAGCACCTTTTCTGTATCCTCCACCCAGTGTGGGGCACAAGTCGAGGCCAAGGCCAGGACAGGTGGAGCGCTGCGCTGGTGGGTGATTCGCTAGGCGAGGATAAAAAATAAAAATAAAAGGTAAGCTACGGCTGGCGTGCGACCTGTGGATGCGTATTCACCCGACAGTGCACCCCCCCGTTCTCCAGCTTGGACATGTGTGCACCCTGTCCACACACGACGAGTGCGTCGGTGTGGGTGGCTGGCTATCTCCGTCGGGTGGCTGACTTAAGAGGGGTGGTGGCGGGTCTTAAAATCGCAGTTTATACTGGCGATACCGCCGACTACAGGTTGAAAGTACTAGGAGTCTAAGGAAACTTGCCTTCTGCGGGAGAGCTGTCGATCGCAGCTCGCCGAACCAGGTTGTCGCGCGTGAGTGACGTGAGGCGGGGGCCCATAACCTATTGAACCATGCAAACACAGTTAGTGTGGAAGATAACGTACGCAAACGTAGTTACAGTCACAGTCCCGCAAACGGAATAGTTAAGGCGACAACCAGCCTACAGGCGTGGTGTCGGGACAACAGAAGTGAGAGAGCTGTAGCCTAGCGACAGCTCTGTACCGAGTCAAACAGTTTATCGGTATGTCCGATCTAGACATGTACTAATCATATCTAGAGTAGCTTACAGTAGCTATCTGCAACTAATACGTATGCGGTATTACTTACAACAGGCTTCAAACCAAATTCAAACATATTCGCGAAAATTCGGCCCGCGCGTACTTTAAATAGTACCGTTTTTGTTTTTTCCCGAGGCAACGCCGCAACGCTCATCTGACTTAGCGAGGTTCTAACCTTGCCCACGGCGAAGGGAAGAGAGTCGACACGATAGCGCCCGACTATTACTTTCGAGTGCCTACACGCTGGTGGCAACCCTCTTGGCTTTTTTCCCGTCCTTGCCGGTCGCTGTCATGCGATAGCTAATTCGCCCGTGGACGGTTTTCCCGCTAAATGTCAGACTAGTACATTACGCATTACATTTGGACCATTTTCTTGTCGGCAACTCGCCGATAGCATCCCGTTCATGTGAGCACTTGTAGCGTCACCTACCCGGCTTGAGATACCGCTACCATAACAACATCTACAGCCAAGATGACTCCTTCCTCGAAGACAAGCAAGGGCGACGACAAGACCTATGCTACCTTGAGGAGGAGTGCTAGCACTAGCATTGCATTACCTAGTGTTTATGTACAAGGTAGATAGTCTTTATCTTAGTACTTAGTGTTGTACTAATAGCGGTACTCTATTTCCCCAGTAGTGGCGGTCGGCCGGCCGTGCCGGTGGCTTTGCCGGCCGATATCTTTCGCTTTTCATTTCCTTTGCCCCCGCTGCTGGCCCCCTAGCGGGGCATGCTCGACTACCCGTGTAACCATTGTACTTCCATCTCCAACACCGCGAAGGCTTAATAGATCTAGGGCACATACGAACATGGTCCTCCCACTCGAGCTATCCCATAAGACTCAAGTGATAACGAGGATATATTCCTTTGAGGACATCGTCGTCAATCATGGTAGCTACTCGCATTACCACTTAAAGGTGACGACAAGGGAATCACGATTCACTTGCGCAACGGAAATGGTGGTGTACTGGTGTTGGCGTAATTTTTTTGCCGTGTCGCGGAGCGGGGGTTTTGCGCCGGGGGGATTTGCGCCGGGCTTTAAATAATCGAAAGGAATATTCGCGGGCGCAGCTGTCGGACCCAAAAATATGACCATAATGCGGCCGGCCCAACCAAAAGCCAACCCCTACGTACCGGCAGAAAGTGACCATGACCGTGGATTGGAGCCATACTGGGACCGGGCTGGGGCCGAACTCGGGCCGGGCCGGGTGGACAAAGGTCGGGCCGGGGCTTTCGGGGGTGGGCGTCCAACAAATTCATCGGTGAGGATGGGGGCTATATCCAGTTGCTCCATGGCCCGAAACCACACACACACACCATCATCAAACACTACAAACAATGGACCGTCGAAGCCATCATGGCCAACGCGGATCGCGCCCCCACCCTCCGCAGCCTCGCACGCATACAACACGACGCACGTACCCTCCTACATGAATTCCCAACCCTTGACCTCTCCAGCCCCATCGCTAATACAATCCGCACGCATTGAGCGCGCGCGGAGCGGGGGGTGGGCTGGTTCACATGGGCGTGCGGGGGTGGACGTAAGGCGTAGGCCGGTTCAAAGGGGCGTGGGCCGGTTCACATGGGGGTGCGCGGAGCTTCGTGTTGTCGCGGAGCTCGGGGTGGGCAAGTTTACATGGGCGTTGGCTGGTTCACATGGGCGTGCGCGGAACTGGGGGTGGGACGGTTCACATGGGCGTGGCGGGGGTGGGCGTGGGGCGTGGGCACGGGTCGTGCGCGGAGCTTGGATTGGGCGCCGAGCTGGAGGTACCCCTTACTTTTAGTTTCTATCCACCCGTGTCTATCTAGCCACCCGCCGTCACGCTGGGCACGGAAAGGGCAATATGGGGTTGCTCTTAGGGCCAACCATAGGGCTAACACCTCAGCAATGAAGGTCTTCATTTAGACGAAGGTTTGCAGAGGGCTTGGTGGTAATCATGCCGACCCGTGGGTACCTAGAGGTGGGTCAAAATGTGACCACCTGTAGTTGCTTGTAATTCAAATTATTCGCCGGCTGTCACGATCCACCCCATCACCCGACAAAGCCACCCAACAAGCGACCCCAACCACCTACAACGTCCGTCCGGCCTCCTCAAAGTGAGGAATCAACACCCCTAGTGATATTGAGCAATGGATAGTTGTGCTGTGCCACCCTTGGGGGTGTCGCCTCCGGCACTCGAGGGAGTAAAACGCAAGCCGATCCGGTGAGCGCGTTCGGTTTTTTCCTTCTTCGCGACCTTCACATCTTACCAAAACAAGCACGGTTACCTGCTCGTTCTCCCAATATCGACTCGGCCGTGCACTGCAACTCGGCATATCAGCCCACAATGTAAAAACTAACTTCATTTGCACCTTTACGTTGCGACAAAGGGCTCTCGCTGCCATGTTTAGGGGTGCCAACCCCTCAGCCGCCCCCTCCGATGCTAATCGCAACCTGTACGACCCCGCTCGACCACGCCGTTCCGCTCGCCCTCTACCGTTTGGTGGCCTCACCAAGACCCACCGCCAACAGCTATATGATCGTGGTGCTCAAATATGGAAGATGGAGACCGGCTTAGGCTACTTGGAAGCCGGTCTCCGTGCTGCCAGAGGCCGTGGTTAGCGTCCCAGAAAATTACAACAACTTCCTCAAGAACGGCATCTGGCGACGTGTTTCAGCTTTTTCAAAGCTAATGATGGCCGTCGAAAGTCTCGAGCCGGAAGAAGGCGACGAGGAGAACGCAAACACTCAAGCAACTCGCGACGTTCCATTCTACACAACTTACGAGACCGCTGGACAACGCCAACCGCTCAACCCCATCTCTACTACCTCTACAACTCGTCGGGGTGTTGGCCGGAAGGGCAAATGCGGCAGGAAGGGGAATGCAGAGCGCGTGCTAGTGATAGAGGATAAGGACAAAAGGACCAAAGGTGCCGACAGTCACAAGGATTACAGGGAGGCGGTCAAGACTGTGCTCAAAAAAGTGGTAGAAAATGCACATGAGTGTAACCAATCTGTGCGTGCCGCTGCGACTCAAGCCCAGACAACGTTGTTAAAGGATTATAATATCACTATTAGACACTCATGGTGCCGCGCCTTGATCTCAACATCTATCAAGACTGGCATACATGTGCCCACTCCCCAAAAGATTGGCGGTACTGTAATTCCGCTAGCAATCGAAGAGCGCATCGCCAGCGTTGTGCGTCGCGTCCGCAGCAAAAACCTCCCCGTCTTTCCGGACGATGTCATGGCATGGGCGACACACCTAATCCAAGGGACACAATACGAGAACAACTTTGAAAAAGGGCAAGCATCAGAGGGATGGTACCGTGGTTTTTTACGTAGACACAACTTCCTCAATGGAGCAGAGCGCCCCCTCGAGAGTGGCATGAGTGGCTAACCCTAGGCAACCTAGAAACATACTTTGATGTGTGCGCTGAATTGCTAGTGAAGGCCGGCGTTGCTAGTGTGAATCCTAACTACGACCCGAACGTCAAGGGCAGCGAACCCGTCTTTATTGACAAGCCGCACCTTATTGCTTCCTTCGACGAGACAAAGGTAGCCCTAGACTCAACCACTGCAAGCAAAGGCAAGCAAGACCGTGGGCTACGCGCAGGGGTGGAGGATGATGGGGAGTGTTTCGTTACCAAGTCCAGCTCATGCGCCACTGTTGTGGGTGGCCGCATGGGTACAGGAGAGGCGCTACCGCTTTACATTGTCTTTGCTTCAAGCAATACCTATCATCCTGCATGGGCCCCACACTTTTTGTCAGACATCAAGAACAAGGACGGCGAGAATATGGCGTGGCGCTATGCAAGCAACGAGAAAGGAAGTCTTAACGAAGAGGGTGCTGCTGACTACGTGAGGACAGTGATGTATGAAGCTCTAGGGTCCCCACCCTCAAGGGATGATAGCCCTGGCCATCAAGGCGTTGTGATATGCGATGGGGTGGGCACTCACATTGGGTTCGCAGTGCTTGAGACCGCAGTGGAGCTTGGCTTGGAAGTCGTCTTGCGCGTCCCGCACCTAAGCTTCCGCCTACAAGGCGAGGACACAGTGAACTTCTTTGTGCTAAAGGTAAAGTTATTACCTCACCATACTGCTAACATATTTTTAGTTAGCTGTGATATTATGCACAATGTTGACATGCTATTCAATGGCACACGCAGGCAAAATGGAGAAAGATCAAGCGCGAGACGTTGCGGACGATCAACATCGATGAAAACGGCAACATGCGTTCACCCCTTCCACCCCTCAAGTACAAACACTTCGCACATATGTTCAAGGTCGCTTGGGATAAGGCTTTCACCCGGGAGCGGAACATGAAGGGCTGGGAAAAGGAGGGTATCTTACCAAGATTCGACAGGAAGGAGTATTGGCGCTTCAAGGCCGAACTAGATGCAGCGGAAGCCGACGGAGCCACCGTGTCGTCCAAAGGGGGTTCCAACAATACCAACGATGGCATGTCTGGTGCAGGCACCCCCCCGTCCACGGACGGTAGCGCTAGTCGCGCCACTGAAGTCCAGCTTCTTTCACTCGGAGGAGGGTCTGCGTCCACTTCATTTGAGCGTCAAGCGAAGCAACCTCCGATGACCCTTCCTCGACATCTACAAGCGGAGTTGGACCGTGCCTCAACTGGCCTTCCCAACGTCAGTCGGCTTGCCACCATGAGCATGGAGGAGATAATGGAGGCTTACCTTTGGCAAGTGGACGTCTTCAACAAAGTGAAGACTGCCCTCCACCCGACCGTCGAGCAAGATGAAGCGGACGACGACAACGTGCATGATGAGGGGGAAGGAAAGAGCGGGCGGATTACTGCCAAGAACATCTGGTCACGCCCAGGAAATGCTACCGGCGAAGAGTCCATTTCGTTGAAACGCGCCCAATACCTAGAAAAGAAACGCAAGGCGAGCGATAAGGCACTCAAAGAGGAGGCTAAAAACGCAAAGAGGCGAAAAAAAAAGCACAGTAGTGGAAGCAGTTACCCACGCCATCATACTTCTCGAGAGCATCGCCGCCCGCGGGCTAGGCACGGTTGAGTCCCTTCAAGTGAAAGATATAAAATCAATGCTACAATACGATGACCCATAAGCTCCGGAGGCTAAGGGAAACAAGGCAGACCTGAAAGAACGGGTGCTAGCGTTAGCTAGCGTGAAGGAAGCAGCGCAGAAATTCGTCTCCGCGGCGGCCGAGCGAGCGGTTATTGCTAACGCCGTATCCGAGCAAGCGCCATGTGTGGACGCATCCGCCCCTACCCAAACCGCCACGGCAGCACCCGAACCCCTACCTTGAGGCTCCCGGCAAGCTTGTGGGCGTTACTATTGGCTGAAGTATCCGTGAGTGGTCGGCGCCACCGAGACTTACCCTGAGTAGTATGATGGGCGAGGCATGGGCGCTGCCCGGGTACCTGTACTTGCACCTATAGCGGGCACGCGGCGAGTGGCTGGTAATTAAGTAATTGTCACGTTCGACCTCCATACACACCCAATTTTCAAGGCCCTCCCACCACCTGGAAAAACTAATAAATGAAGCACTGCATGACACAGGTAGGTTAGGCACCTTCTGAACTACCCCATGCTAGGGTCTAGTACTCAAAATGGCGCAAAGACCTGATCTTTTGGTAGGTTTTGTAGTCCATCATGACGGCCTTGTGCTAGAAACTAAAAGCAACAAGTAGGCCGCTTCACAAGGGCGTGGCGGGGGTAGGCGTGGGGCGTGGGCGATGAGCGTGGCGGGGCCGGGCCCGGGGTGGGCGCGGGGCATAGGGACCCAAAAATGTAACCATAAATCGACGATTTTCGATCGTCGCGGAAATCGAAATTGTGGACGGCAATAAGCGGCTGAGGTGAAATATGTGACCATACCGCCCTTTTCTCCAATTCTCATATACATATCGACAATTTATGTACGGATATCGGTAGCGTTTACCTCGATACCGTCAGTACGCACGTCAGATGACGGAGATGACGTCGAGGGTCGTGAGCGTGCCATAGCACAACAGAAAGTGCATGAAACACATTTCGCATAGCGCTGACAACACTACACGTACAACAATCACGTATACCACCTCACGCGGGAGTTTCAGCCCTCGCACCGAGCCTCAGCCATGGCCTCATACAGACTAGCGTTTCTTTCGTTACTGGCGCTTCTGCTGCCTTCATGCTGCCTGTCCGCGACCTGCCCTGACACTATGCATGCTGACACTGGCACTGGGGGCAGCACGCCAGTTTGTTGTCGTCACCCTTGGGTCGAGTCTTCCACGTTCGGAGCCGTTTCGGAGGTATCGGCCGCGGGGGTGTCAGTGGAAAGTGGCCCGTTGTGCACCAGTGCGCAAAACCTAACCGAGCTTAACGAAGCGCAGGTTGTCGGAAGGTAAATCCCTCAGTTCACGATCCTCTAGCGTGGGCGGTGATTTATGTGATGCTGGTTGTGAAGCTGTGTTTATGTGTCCAAAGTGCTTCTGGTGACTTTTGTTGTACCCGTATTATGTCCTCTGTGCAGAGTGGCTGTCGCTGCAAACTGCACCAGCGAGTGCGGCGCGTGGGGACCGGCCCACGACCAGCTTTGCTGCATCGCCAGCGACGACGCCGAGGCGCCATACTCCGAGGAAATCATCAAATACCATCAGGTTCCGTGGATTCCTGTGGACCTATGTGCTGACTCGTCGCAGCCCACCCGGCTTCTGGGCGTGGACCTGGTGCGTGCGCTGCTGAACACTTCACCTTATATGTCTCGTTTTGGCTCTCAACAGTGTCCATACGCTACTGAACTTGAACTTCGCCCAGTTTGCAGGATGATCAATTGCAGCCTCAGTGCCCTTCTGCACTGACGCAGAGCTTCGCTCAACAGCTGACGTTCGGCGACGGAATGCAGGACGTCTTCGACGGTTCGACGGAACCCACGTCGCATGCCCGTATCAAAGACAAGGGTTGAAAGACTCTGCGTCGCTTCCCCTCTCGGTGGATACGCATGTATGCTAACTCTGTGGTGTGAATGCTGCAGGTCAGAGCACATACGTGTTAACATTTCACCGGAAGTCACACGTTTCTCCGGTGGCGATAAAGTTTTCCGTGCTCGACGCGACGGGCGCCACTGTCGTGCCCTACAACGAGCTAACCTTCGTGAGCGAGAGCTCCTCCCAGGGGCGCAGGCACCTGCTGAAGGGGGGCCGCAGTAGCGGTGGCCGCAGCAGCAGTGGGAGCAGCAGCGGAAGCAAAGGTTTTTTCAGCGGCGGTAGCAGTAGCAGCGGAGGTAGCAGTAGCAGTAGCGGCACGAGCTCGAGTAACATTGGACGCATGACGACCAGCAGCGGCCGCACCTACTCCTCCACCACTTTGAACTCCGCCGGCTATGCCCGTTACACCAATTCTGCCGGTTATACCGTCCCTACGCGCACCGATTTCACCTCGGGGGGCGTCACTCGGGGCTCCACCGTCGCGACCACCTCGGGGGGTGGCGCCGCTTACTGGGGCAGCCGCTCCTCCTACCCTTCTTCCTCCGCTGCCTCCAGAACCACTACTTACTATGGCGCGCCCGCCAGTTTTGGCAACACCTGGTACTCTGGCGGTAACTACCGCCCCGTGTCTTACGGATATAGCGGCCCCTCGCGCTACTACATGCTGCTGCCCATTATCCTATGGAGCCGCCCTTATGGATGTGGCTACAACTGCCGCTACTACCACCAGCAGAGATACAACCAGCAGCAGGAGGAGCTGGTAAGCCCACCCTCAGCCTACGATGGTTTTTAACCAACCCAATTTCCCCCATGTCCATAAACGAGTTTATAATGATATATTTATTCGAATGGCATCAAATTTGAAGTGCATGTTCACGCGAATCACATACACACACAAACACAGTTACAAATGCTCTCACCCGCGCGCGCACACACACCCAACAAACACACGCACTTTCAAACGAACGAAGTGGGCGGTTCTGTACTGACCTGATTTTGTTACGCTATGCTGGCCGCCCATCCTTCCACAGGAGTATCTCACACTGAACCTGGACTGTGACATGAGTATGGATCTAATCATGGACAGCGCATTTGTGCCGGCTGCCTACCAGCAGCCTTTCACCCTCAACATTGAATCGGTCACCGCAACAATTGGAGAGGTCTGTTTGTCTGATCGCGCATATTCACGTTGTCTTCCGCCTGTCTACTGCTCACTTGCCATCATGCAGTATCCTCATGAGCTGAACTGCTCCTGTGTTGCTTGCCATTCCAAATCTTGAGCAGGCTACCGACGTGTGCGACTCTGGCGCGACTGCTTTGAACACCACATCCACCCCCGACAGTCCCGCTCTCTTCGCCACCTTCGTGAAGGTTGAGGAAGTCGAGTTCATGGAATCTGGTAGCCTCAGCCTCCATGGTCACCTAGTTCGCGCGATGACGCTTAGTCTCGTGGCACTCTGGTATTTCCTCCCTTAGGCTGCTCCCTACACTCCCACCGTCTCTATTTATTACTATTTATGAGCAAACCCATGTGTAGCCGTGGAACGCTCATAACCTCCGCCGCCCACAGTGGTGTAACAATGATTTATTCATTTATTTACAGTCAGATCAAAAGGATGGGGGTCAAATGCCGAGCGGGAGAGGGGCTGGGGCAAAAAGTAGATGAAAGAAAGACTAGTAACAGAGCGTGCCCTCGGTGAAGAAGGCCGCCTTCCACTATTGGCCACTGTCGCTGACGCGAAGCGGCTTGAAAACTGTACAAGTGAGCTCAAGACCGCCTCTGCGGAGAAAAATCGATGTGCACTGGCGATATCCCTGCGCTCTCCACGGCATCTTGCCACCGCGAGCGGCTTTCCTTCCGCCACCGCGGGCCGCAGTTGGGCAGGTCCGTCGCCGGCCAGGGCCGTTCGGCCTTCTTGGGGCCACCCACAGGCGTGGTTGGCAGGGAGGTGGAAGGGAACAGCGCATTCGGACTCTGAACAACGCGGAGGATAGCTGCTGCGGAAGCCTCGCTGATCTTGTACACGTCTATCGTGTCCGCTTTGCTACTGACGCGCGACTGAATCTCGCCAGACACGAGTGGCTCTCGAGGCTGCTGCTCAAGAGGCACCCAAGCCGGGGGCAGCTCACTACTGGCAGCGCGGGAAACTTGCCTACTAGACATGGTACTACCATTGGACGGAGTGAGCTGGCCGCTACTGGACGCCCGAGCGCGGCGTTGGGCTGCCGCGGTCGGTTGCGACACAGGGGTGTAACTACAAGAAGCGGTGGAACGGCGCGGAGTGACGCCCAGCTTGCGAAGGGCGGCCTCGATGTCCACCCTGTCCGTGTAAGGTCCGTGAGAGGACGGAGCATCACCACCTGCCCGTAAAAACGCTGTCCCAGCTGGCGTTGGAGGTGCGCTCCACCCGGTACTGCCGTAAAAACTCCCGGTGTGCTGTGACAGCTGGCGGATGTCTCCGCCGGACAGCTGCCCGGATGTCGTCGAATAGTCGTCGTACGACTCGCCTTCAATGTCGAAAGGATCCAGGTCTGCCAGCAGGTGAATGTCTGGTACCTGCAGGCTATGTGGCACTTTCGAGAGGGATAACTCACTATTCTGTCGGGGCGTGGGACCGGGAGTACTAGCAGGGCTTAGTCCGCGGTCGATGCTCGGCACAACAACCCGAGGGGATGGCGCCAACTGGCCAATCCGTGCCGTACCGCTGTCGTTCTGTAACGCGGACGGCGTCCCGCCGCCAGCCCTCCCCGAGACACGGCGCGCAGCGTGGCCAGCACTCGACCGTTCCATCCAATCACGGTTCAGACAACCACTCTTGCGAAATTTCACTGGGTCTGGGGCGGGGTCCTGACCGCTACGGCCGTCGGTGGCTGAAGGCATGGTAGATATTGTGTTGGGAGGTGAAGGCTCCGGACAACGCGTATGTGACGACCCCAGGAGTCCCCCTAATCCTTATTTTATAATACCTGCGTGCGACCTCTGACGATTCATTTTATCTCTGGAAACGCGTGCTTGACACATCATCATTATATCGTCGCGCCGCTCTTCGTCCTTCACTTGCTGCATTACATATAGATTACAGGAAAATGAGATGAGCACGGACATTCGCTTGCTGCATTCAGAAAACAATTACAAGAAAAAGAAGGGGACACCGCCTTGCTGCATTCAACGTATGATGAACATTTAGCGACTGGGACTCAGACAATGCCAAATGTGAAAGTTTGCTTGCATTTTGGATGAACAGGCACCTATTTTGGAGGAACCCTAACTACACACCTATTTAAAGGTCTTAACTACACTCCTCCATAAAAGTCCGGACATGTATTATGTTGAGCATAAGCTAGTTAAGAACGCGCTCCCCTCTCACCACGTCAAGCACGGTGATACCCGAGTACCACCCAATTGTAGGAGAGCCGAGAAGCAAGCAGTAACCCGTCATCCGGGGTGGTTATACCTCAGCTTAAAGCGGGTGTTGTCGGTGGTGTTTGTCTAATTAAGCCCATAAATTCCCGGGAAACTGTTTGAAGTACACACGTCGTTTTGAGGGCCACACTTGGGCATTGCTCAAGCGCTCATACCAAGCTGCACATTACTCTGTGCTCCACATAACCGTAGTTTTGGGGGCTTTTTGGAGGGGGTTTGGAGGAGTGTGTGCCGCGTTCAATGCGCGAGGTTTGGTTTGCGGGTGTGTGAATAGAGCACGGAAGTTCACGCCGCTGGCACGGGTGATATTTTGGAAAGCAAGCGAGCAAAAACGCACATGACGCAGGTTTGGATTAACACTGCACGCTGTAAGCATGCGAGGGCGATTGGCATAGGGGAGGGGCGAGGTCCAACTTGGCCGTTAGGGACGCATCACGTTGACGGTGGTGTTTGGAATAGTTGGGTATGTGCTTGTGCCAACCGCACCCGCCCCACGCGTGGCACACGTCGGGAATTAGGCTCGGAGGTCAATAATAGGAAGAATTGGTAAACATATATCGACAAACTCCGCACAAATCGCCTCGTGAGGTGAGTCGAATTCGATGGGTGTTGCTTGGCACTGCGGCTCAGCTTGGCCGGAATAATTCGTAAATTGAAATAATTCATAACAAATCGATTGGTGAGTGTTTGAACCCCGGAGTATATGCGTTCGACGAACATTAAAAAGACACGTCCAACGGTACCTGTTATAAAAAGCTTTGACCATAGCTGAGTAAGTTATGATCGCTTGAACATTGTGGCCGAAAGCGGCTTGCCCTTGGGTTGTGCGCATTTCGGTGATAAGTCTACATACGCGATTTCGTGCGTTTCCCTCACAGCGGCCTGCCCAACACCCCCTCCCTCCGTCGCCTATGCATTATATTTTCGCGACCATTGCATCAACATTCATATTGCGGCGTTGTGCGCCCGTTACTCTTTTCGTCTAACATGCACGGCGACTGTTTGAAAGAGCGTGCCGCACGGGTGCGGGCGCGATAATCCCAAGTACACAAGCCCGGTAGTGCTCGGATTCGCCCCTCGTAGTTGTCGGCGCATTTCATTTTGCGCGCAAAAGCATTGCCTAGGATTTCAAGGGATTTATCAATAAAATCGAGGCATGGTTACATTTTCTAATTGCGAAGGCGCGAAATATTGTCCGGAATTTTGTGGAGGAGTGTATATTCGGCGCTTGATCTGGGAAGAGTGGTGGGTTGCGCGAGCCGAATGGGCGAGCGCAAGGGCAGAAGGTGGCTGCTACCAACTAGAGGAGCTGCTTTAGAGGTAAACCAGGTGGCCGTCCGCCGCGGACAATTTATTGGGCTTGTGACGCTTTGTCTCCGCGCGTTGCCTTCGGCGGACTCAACATGGTACGTTAACTAACCGTTAGACCCCAATATTTCACCAATATAAGAATTCAGCGAGTGGGAGCCAGATTATGCCATCTAATATAGACCGAAGGTCTGCGTAGGTGAGGCGCCCGCCGGCGGCGCAGCGGCGGCGGCCCCGGAGGGGGGTGCGTTCGCAGGCCCGTCGGCACCTACCTCTACCTCCACGCGGTGGGCGCTAGTAACTCTGTAGCCGTGCCAGGCTTGGCACGGTAGGGGGCTGAACGAGGTACCGACAGCTGCGATCCGCGGGATCAGCAGCTGTCGGGAAGCCCGGTACGGAGGGTTTTGGAAGACATGATATCCGTTTACCAACACAAGGATCTCCCGCTCGGCCTGTCCGATTTGTTCTTTCAGCGACTAAATACTCACAGATACTCTCCCGCCCTGACGGGTACGAGGAATGTTTTTTGGCAAGGAAGGGTACGGACGGATCAGCGGTGGGACGAGGGTGTTGGAGTTGGCGGCGGACAGTTGGGAAGCAACGCTAGGGCACGGCGCTCGCTAGCAGCCGCCAGCCCTGCGAAACCTTCTGGTCTCCCTTGGGGGAGAGGCCCGAAGATACGCAAGACAGAGGCGGGTCGCAGCCGGAGGAGCGGCACGGTCTGGCGGCGGAGGTCAGGAGGATCATCCGCCGCCGGAAAAACCCGGTACGGGGGGTTTTCGGTTAAATATTCACGTACCTACTATCTTTTGAGGATAGCCGATCCCTGCGCATTATCCGTTCCCCCTCCCCTAGTCGGTACCCGGTTATCGACAGGCTGCCTCAGGCAGTGTGCCCCGGGTTATCGCAACGGCACACTGCTCGTATAGGTGGCCCCTTAACATCGTAAATCACCGGGGGAGACAAGTGCGGCCAACACAGCGCGATCAGATGGGTGGTGGAAACAGACGGCAAACGGACATGGGACAGGAGACATCTGGCTCGGAGGCAGGAGAGCCAGCCGGACACCGTCTGTAGCCTGGCTATTTTCTCCTCCCAGCCCCCGCGGGGGGGGAGAAGGCTAGACTAGGTGGAGAGACGCGCCGAGCAGAGCGACTACTATCTACGATATCTCGGACGGGGACGAGCACGGATCGAGATGAGTCCGACGACGACCTGAGCGAGGGGGGTTTTCCACTTGCCTTTCCCCCTACCTCCGGCACGGCCGGAGTCACACAGGACCCGAGGTCAGGCAGGTTCGACTCGACCAGCTCATGCTGACCAGCCTTGCTGATCGGCAACCCCGCCGCGGCTGGAGCAGGCCGCGTATCGTGGAGACTAGCGACATTTTTAATTTTATAATGTATCCAAAAAAATTTCGTATAGATCAGAAAATAATAAAAACCTGGATACGGGTATGTTTTAGACGGTATCGTTATTGCCATTGGAGAGGTTGGGATTAGTGGTTCACGGTCTACCTCACGCTTAGAAGTCCAACAACAAGTTGAGCATAGCAAAAGGGGGGCCCAGAGACATCAGCCGGTTCTTACTGGTATTGTTGTAAACTATTTCAAATTTCAAATGCGTAGGTGACTAATCCGGGGGCTTGGCGACTAGCCAGCCGAAGAGTAGCCAAGCCGCCGGGGTTTCGCTCATGGTGGGGTCAATGTACTTGCCGGTGACTACGTCGCTGGTTGTCGACCAACCACCCATGTAGCGAATCTTGGTGAGGGGTGCGCCAATGCATGCGGCGGCGGACGCCGCGCCTTTCCGTAGGCTATGTGATGTCCATTTGAATTGCGGGGGTGTGACGCGCCAATGGCGTTGCTCGCCTCGAGAACCCACTCGTGATGGTCCGTGCAGTCCACGCGTGTGGTGTTTTTTCGTGTGTGACGGCCCAAAATGTAGTGGGCTCGGATCCATTGTCTAGTTGGTTGCAGTAATTGGTGCGTCCAGCGGTAAACACCTCAAGAAGGTTCGCTAGTAGCGGTATTGCAGCAATCGGGAGTTGTAGGAGCGGTTTGTCGGCCGCGGTTCTATGTTGATCTCCTTTTGCTTTTCGTATGAATAAAAGTATGTTACCGCTAGTCTTGTCGACCGCGATGTCGTGCACGTGGCAAAGTACGTTGGTTTCCGCGCGGCAAAATAGCAGTAGTTAATGCAGACTGAGAGGATCGCGCGGAAGGTCTTGATGTATACGAAGTTGTCTGGCAGCAAGATTAGCGCGCGGTAGTAGTGTCGGTGGGCGAATAGTAGCATATGTTGTACGATGGGTGTTGGGATTGGTACGCGAATTTCGGGCTCGGTGATGGGCTGCTGCTGCATGGCAAGTCCCCGACGTCCGTCCGTAAGAAGTGGTCCGAGCGCCATTGGCTCCTTATTAAAGTGGTTGCGAAAGAATTTGTTGATTGCTGAGAAGTAGGGTTGGAGGATGTTGACCGCGACGGTTCCAGCCCGGGCGAGCCATGTTGTAAAGCGAAGCATGTCGGCCGCGGTAGCCTCTAGTGGGATGATTCCTTCTTCGTTGTAAAAAACCGTGAAACGTCGCATTCCTGTGCCGTAGGTGTTGTAGGTGGTGGGGGCGAGGGATCCGGTGAGGAGGTCGAGCACGAGATTGCCCGGGTTGTCCGTCCCAACAAGTGCGCCGACGTGGTTGCGCATAGAGGTGTGCCAAGATGCATGGGCCGAAGGTTCGACGAGTCGGTACTTCACATGTGTTGCTTGGTGGTCGTTGTCCACGGATATCCGGTCTAGGTCTAGGTCTAGGCGCGGACGTCCGGGCGGTCGGAGCTCGGTGGAGCGTGCCGCGCGATCGGTAGAGCCAAGCCGGTGTGGTACGTGGAAGGCCGTGACGGTCCATGCCAAGCCGGGCGGTCCGACGCCCTCGTACGCTCCACGCTTGCTCGGAAATAATAAATCTTGGGAAGGGGTTACATTAAATGCTCGTCGGATAGTTCGCTTAATAGTTGGTACCACTGTTTGGCGGGCTAGTATGGCGCGATGACTATTGCTTCGGCGCCAGATTGGCGTAAGCTTCGGATGAGGTCGGGAAGGAGCGTCCAAGGTGGGCTGCACCAGTGGGTCTCCGACGTCCAGAAGCTGTCGGGGAGATGGAGGCAATCCACAACTTCGGAGGTTGGGTCTCGCCATCGGGAATTGTGGTGTGGCAGCTTCGAGTTGCCTTGCGTGGCAAACATGTCAATGGAGTGGGGGCCCCACATGGAGTCCATGTAAGTGAATATGTGGAGGTTGAGCTGTCGGTCGTCCCTTTCTATCCGCCCAGACGTTGGCCGCGGATCGAATATAACGCGCCCGGATGCTGATGTTGTTGTTGATGATGAGTTCCCATAGTTTCCGAAGTTCGTCCATCATGGCCGGCGACCGGGACGTGAGGTTACTGAGTATAGCCACCACTACTTGATTGTCCTCGTGCATAAGTACGTTCCCTCCGCGCAGGAGCGGGAGGAACGAAAGGACTGCGAGTCGCACGGCCTTCAACTCCTTCCATGTGACGTGTTGTTGTTGATCTGCCGCTGACCATAAACCTCGTTCTTCCAATTTCTCGCTCAGCACTGCTCCCTAGCCGTAACCTGAGTTGTCGCAGTGCACATAGGCGGTCTCGATTTGGAGGAAGATGGAGCGGACATTATTGTTGGCGGAGGGGACTTGCGTCCACCACTGGAGGTCTCGTTTCAGCTGATGTTAGCGATGGTGAGTCGTACCCGTCCTCCTCATCATGTGCGCGTAGCGAGGACGTCGTGCACTTCGCGGAGGTAGAAGCGGGCTACCGGAATGGCGAGGTAGAGGTACTGCACTTCTCCGGCGAGCACTAAGAGCTATCGAGCAGGTAGCCAACGGGCGTCTCGTGCAAAGCGTTGCAGTAGGGTCCGGGAGAGGATAGCGATGGCTTGTTGTTTCGAGGGAGAGGCTCGGAAAGTAGAGGTTGTAGTGTCGATCTTGAGTCCGAGGCGCTCGCAGACTTGTGTAGAATCCTAGTGACCTTTCTTGAGGTTGCGTCCTAGTCCGAGGCGGTCGAGTAGGGATGTGACGCGGTCGTGGAGATGTAGAGCTGCGTCTTTGATGTCGGCATAAAAAAAGAAGTCGTCCATGTACGGGAGTAAGCGAGCGCCTTTCCATAGTGAGTTTCGCAGATAGCGTCGGGAAGGTTTCGGTCGCGTGGGCTGTTGGCTCGTAGATATGCGGGAGGTGTGCCCCGTGGGGTTGGGCAGCGGTTCGCGTAAGTGACGGATAGAAACTTCGGTAAGCCGGCAAAATAGTAATCGTTGCATTTCCAGCCCATCGGAAGGCCGGCTAGACGGTACAGCGTGCCGCAATAATTTACCGTAAAGAAGTCTCTATCCTCTTCCCGTATGCCTAGTGTGTAGTAGCCGTCCGCGAGGTCGAAGGAGACCATCATGTCGCCGGCACGCGTTATGTTCTTGAGGTGCTTGAGTGTCTTGTACGTGAGGTTGTGGTCCTTGCAGTACTTATTCAGGGCGTAGGTCGATAATGAGTCGCCATTTGTTTTCGCCCGTTTCGGGACTAAAAACATTCTGGAAACCCATATGTTGCTTTGTCCTTGCTCCCATGCGCCTGACTGCAAGAATCTTGGAAGCTCGGAGTCCATGAATTCAAGCTGTTGTTGTGTTGCGTCTAGCATGGAGGTGCCGCTGTTGAAAGGTGGGGGGTGCCGGCCGCCGATGAAAGGTATGCGAACCCCTCGACGAATCCAGCCTAGAACTTGTTCGCTCGCGCCTAATCTTTTCCAATCGGATGCTCTGTTCCGCACGCGGTGACGCATGAAGTTCGAACGGTCGTTGCAGGACGTGGCGCGGCGGGTCACACCTACATGCGTTCTTGTCGGGGTCCTTGGTGTCGGCGTTGTCTCTCGGTGGCGGTTTGGGCTTGGGTTGCGGTCTTGGAGTCGGGGTAGGGGTCGGACGGTCGGGGGCAGGTCGGTCATGTGTCTTGCGCGCGAAGGTAGCTTTAACGGCGGCTTTGGCGCTTGCGAGTAGGGAGCACTCAAGCGTTTTTGTCGATGAATGCTCGGTGTAGGTTGTCATACTCGGAGGAGGCAACGTCCGGTCGCAGTTTGAGGAAACGCTCGTAGGCGAGTTCCGCGAAAACGCGGTCTGAATCGCTCGTCTCCCCTCTGCCCTTGGTGTGTCGGATGTGGGATATCTGCACACGGGCGGCCTCCTCGAGCGCGCTATGGGTGTGGTTACTTTGACGCAAGGTGCCGACCGCCGCCTTGAATTCTGGTGAGTCCTTGGGGTAATTTTGAATGTCTTCCAAAGCTGATATGCTAGCCGTGTTAGCGCATGCGGCGTAGGCGGCGTAACATACCGTGGCGCGGTATTCTTCGAGCGTAGCGTTGTGCCGGCGGGCGAAGAGGTGGCGAGAGGTGTCACAGGTAAGCTTCCATATTTGTGGGCCTTCGAAATGCCGGGGGGGAGGCTCGACGCATGCGGCAATGTAGGGTCCCCATAGCTCTGTGTCAATGTGGTAGTCCCCATCTGGCAATGATGTTGGGGTTACCATCGTCGCTGGGCTGGGGCAAGGGGTCGTACGGTAGGGTTGATTGAGGGTCGCCCGGTCGGCAGCGTGCGCTACCGGCGTCGTGCTATGTAATTCCTCCCTTCGGCGTGTCGTCTACGCCGACGGACAAGCTAGCTATGTGCTGACTTGTTTTGTTGCTACTAGTTGAGTGATGATGGTCGAGCTAAGCGTGGCCGTTAGCTCAGTAAAGGCCTACTGAATCCAACCATTGAGACGTTCTTCCGATGCTGCAACGTTAGCGAGTAAGCGTTGCTCATGTTGTTTGAATTCTACTGATGTACCAAATTCTTGCGCGTCGCGAATTTCGTCAACGACGTGTCTATGTGTAGCCATCGTATTAGAGCAAGGTAAAGAGTCTCGGTTGTGTTAGACGCGGCCGAGTGTAAGCTGTCACCTTGCCCAACTACGAGAGCTGCGATGCATGTTGCGCGAGCCGAACAGGCGAGCGCAAAGACATAAGGTGGCTGCTTGCCATATCCTAGCCCATTTAGCAAGGTGCTACTTCCTGACATTATCTATTTCCTTTGAATAGTACAGGTACCTGTATCTTATTGGTCAGATTGATTTGAATCTAGAGGTTTGCATATCCAATATCATGTGTACGGGACAGTAACTCTAGCGGTTACTGTTACCGTTAATATCGGCGCGTCTCACCTGCAGGGCAACCACCTTGCCCGAGCAGTTAGACGCAGCCAACGACCAACGACTTCCCCAACGGTCAGCTCTAGCTAGCCCGTGCCTTATAAGCCGTAGCTAGCCACGAGCCTAGGCACTCTCTGCTTTCGCGCTCAGCCAATCTAGGCTTCGCGCGAATGCAGTCTCGACTCTCGTAGTCGAGTAGGGTGTCAATCTTACTTTTCGTCCCATGCGCACTCGAGCGTCACGCGACACTTCCCCTCGTTCAGCTACAGCGTTCCCCACTATGCAGCCCGAGCAGTCTACATCCGCCGCAGCGGCCGACCCTCACGCTACCACACTCGAACAACGCACAGCCGAACAGATTCGTACGGCGGTTTTGGAATCGGAACAACGCATTACTGAGCAGTTTTTGGCGGCTAACGCTGCCTTACTCGCTCAGCTTCGACAGCCGACAACCACACCCGCTACTACTGATCAACAGCAGTCCATTCCCCCCGACGCGACCACAGCGACGGAGGGTGGCAAGGAGGCCCCCGTGCCACCTATCGACTTGCTTGACGACGAACCCGACCCCTCCGCGGCCGAATTCGTCGACTTCACCTACTACGGCGAAGTCATCCCACCCGGCCTCGAACGTCCCCCTCGCGACGTCGACGAGCCACGTCTGTGGACACTCACGGACGACACCGCCCGCTCGCTAAGCGACAAACGCACCCAGGCAGCCTACGACGAGTACCTACACATCGGGTGCTATGCCTTCTTCGACAGCTGCGCCAACGCGGCAATCGGCGAGGCTCTGGACACGCTGTCGCACGGCACACCTCTACCGCCAGAGCAGGCGGAAGCGATTACCCTCATCCGAGCGGGTCATCGCACCCACATGGCGACGGAGGAGGCCGCCCGTACTAGATTGGGCTTCCTCCGCCTCACCAAGAGCGGACAAACGAGCACAGATGCGGACCGCGTCTTTGCCGAACTGGCCCACGAGCGCTTTTGCCGACCGCGCCCTGCCGCGGTCTCCGGCACATTGGATGCGCTTCGCCAAGCGTTCGTCGACCGTACGCTGGAAGTCAGCCTACACGCCGCCAGCAAGGCCGCCGCCGGAGCTGCCTTCGCGAAAGTCACACCGGACAAGCCTCCCGGCCCCGATGCGCGATCCCGCAAAGCCGCCGCCGACAAACGCAAGGCCGCTGCAGCAGCAGCAGCCGCAGCCCGCGCCACCCCCGCCCCGAAGCCGACCGACCCGGCTAAAACCTCGACCAAGAAATGACGGTGTGGCCCGCCGCTCCGATTCCTGCTCCCCGACGTCTTCCTTCATGCGCCACCGCGTGCGTCGAAGATGGCGGGAGTGGGAGCGCATCGGAGCGAGCGGCCAAGTCCTAAACTGGATCCGCCATGGCGTTCGCGTAAAGTTCAAGCAAGGTCTACGCCCCAAGCCCTTCAACCACGGCATCTCTATGCTCGACGCGACGCCGGCCCAACTCGAGTTTCTAAACTCGGAGCTCCCCCGCTTCGAGGCTTGCGGAGCTTGGGAACGGGCGGACAACCCTCGCTACGTTTCCCGGATGTTTCTAGTTCCAAAACCCGGGTGCAACCAATGGCGTTTGATTATCGACCTTCGAGAACTCAACCGTTATTGCTCGACCTTCACTATGACGTGCGAGACGCTCAAGCACCTACGTCACCTCTCGCGGCCGGGCGACTACTTCGTCTCCCTCGACCTTGCCGACGGGTACTACACCCTTGGCATCCGGGAGGAAGACCGCGACTTCTTCACGGTCAACTACCGCGGCACGCTATGGCGCCTAGCATGCCTCCCCATGGGTTGGTCGGGGTCGGCTTACTACTTTTGCAAGCTCACTCAAGTGTTCACAAACCACCTTCGTCGCCCGCCGCCACCGGTGCCAACGGCCACTTCCCCTCACAGTCGCCGCCCCACCAAGCGCTTCCTCCGAAACACGCGGTGGCGGGGAATTCGACTCCTACCCTACATGGACGACTTCCTTTTCCTCGCCGACTCTTACGAGGACGCCCTCCTACTGCGACAGCGCGTTCAAGCCCTACTCGACAGCCTCGGCCTCGAACGCAACCCCAAGAAGGGCGTTTGGACACCTACCCAAGTAGGCGACCATTTAGGCTTAACGGTGGACCTCCAACACGGCATGTTTCGCGCCCCCCCCGCAAAACTTCAACAGCTCGCGCAACAAGCTTCATCCCTCCTCGGCCGAGCTGCGTCAAACGCCCGGTGGCTACCCACTCGCCAACTCGCGGCTTTCGCCGGAAAGGCGCAGTTCCTCTACCTCGCCATCGCCCCCGCGCGCTTCTTTTTGCGCGAGCTACACAACGTGTTAGCCACACGGGTTGGGTGGGGCGGACGCGTCCGCCTCACCCACCAACTACGCCGAGACCTCGAGTGGTGGCGCACGGTCCCCACGCAACACAACGGGCGGTCCATCTACAAGCCTATCGAGACCGCCTACCTCCACGCCGACTCGAGCGACTACGGTTGGGGGGCCGTTCTCAACGAGAACTCCAACTATCAAGCCCGAGGCTTTTGGAGCGCTACCGACCGCCACCAACACATCACGTGGAAGGAACTTCGTGCGGTGCGACACGCGGTAGAATCTTTTCTACCCCAACTCCGAGGCCGACAAGTCCTCCTACACGAGGACAACACGGCGGTGGTCGCCGCCCTCACCAAGCTCACCTCGCGCTCGCCCGCCATGATGGCCGAGCTCCGTCGCCTGTGGTACCTCCTCGACAGCAACGACATCAACATCCGGCCGCGCTACATCCGCTCGGCGGCCAACATATGGGCCGACGCGCTAAGCCGGGAGTTGGACCACGAAGACTGGCAGCTCAACCCGGGTGTTTTCGCCTACCTTCAACGCCGGTGGGGGCCGCACAGTATCGACCGTTTCGCCTCGATGCTCAACACGCAGCTACCACGCTTCAATGCCCGCTGGCGCGACCCCCTATGCGAAGACATCGACTGCCTGCACCTCCCCGACGCGGCATGGAGGTGCGAGAACAACTACTGCAACCCCCCTTGGTCTGCCCTGCCGGCGCTGGCAGCAAAACTCGAACAAGCTCAAGCAGCGGCTACCGTGGTCGCCCCCTACTGGCGAAACAAAACATGGTACCACGCGTTCGCACGCTTGGCCACCGAGACCGTGCACTTCCCAGCGTCCCGCGACCTGTTCTTTCCAGGCAGGCTGGGCAAGCACGAAGGGGTCGAACCACCCGCGTGGAGCATCGTGGCCTTTCGGCTAACACCCCCTCTTGGCTCTACACGCGACGCGGTGCGATTGGCCGAGCAATATGCCCGGACCGATTAAAACCACCTGTACAGCTCGTTCCCAATCTGCGTACAGGACCGCCGCGCTACGGCTTACGCCGGGAAGCAGCACAGTCGCCCTGGTCCACCGATTTAGCTGAAACTTTCCAAGACCTCCTAGGATCAGACAGACTCGGGGTTACGGCGGTTGCCCTACTCAGCAACTCGCTAGCGCCCTCGACGTACACGAGCTACCAGAGCGCAATCGGGCAATTTTTTATTTTCTGTGCAGAGGAAAACATCGCCCCGCTACAGGCCACACCCGCCACAATGGTCCGTTACACGGCCTGGCTGGCCCTGCGCGGCACGGTCGCTGCGAGCTCGCTGCAACCCTACTTCTCCGCCATAAACAAGTTCTTCCGTGACCACCGGCGCCAACCCGTCGCCGTGGGCGAACTTTTGGCGGACGCCCGCCGTGGCTTCGAAATGCTACAGCACCGCCTGGTACCTACCTCCGCTCGCCTCCCGCTACCCGCACAAGTCGCACTGGACATCCTACACTACGCCAACACCCTTCCCGATACTTTCGCTTGGACCCCTGCTGCCTTCCCCCAGATGCAATGCTTCCGGGCCTGTTTAGCGGTGTGCGTCAATTACACGTTTTTCTGCCGTGCCGAAACCGGCGCCCGCTGCCAGACAGGCGACCTTGTGGTCGACCAGCCTTCGCAGCAAATCTGCCTCTACGTGCGGAAATCTAAGGGGGACCAGCGCCGCGACGCCAGCGATAAACTAGTCATCGCGGTACCTGTAGCCGCTAACCCCGTCCTGGCGAACCTAATCCACTACTACACAGAACAACGCGCTATCTTCTGCACAAAATTCTACAGCAAGCCACCCCCGCTCGCCTTCTGGAGTTTCTCACCTTCAGAACCCTCTACCGATTGGGGTGCCGCGTCCACCATCTCCGCCTGGCTCTCCCTCGCCCTCCTCGCAGTCAACTCGTCAGCGCCCGCCGGCTTTAAATGGACGTCGCACAGCCTACGGAAAGGCGCGGCGTCCGCTGCCAGCTGCATCGGCGCGCCCCTCCCCGTAATCAAATTTATGGGTGGCTGGGCCAAGAACAGCTCTGTGACTGAAGGAAAATATATTGACCCAACCATGACCCCAACACCTGCTGCTTGGCGGTTCTTCGGCTGGCTCACTCCGTCCCCCCCGCAACACTAATTCTGGCTGTGCAAGCCTTTGGCTTTAGGTTACTGGCAAAACGTGCCCTAGGGTAAATGGTCAGATTGATTTGAATCTAGAGGTTTGCATATCCAATATCATGTGTACGGGACAGTAACTCTAGCGGTTACTGTTACCGTTAATATCGGCGCGTCTCACCTGCAGGGCAACCACCTTGCCCGAGCAGTTAGACGCAGCCAACGACCAACGACTTCCCCAACGGTCAGCTCTAGCTAGCCCGTGCCTTATAAGCCGTAGCTAGCCACGAGCCTAGGCACTCTCTGCTTTCGCGCTCAGCCAATCTAGGCTTCGCGCGAACCCACCCACCCATCCCTATAATCCTGCGCTAATCGACCCCCAGACCCTGTCTGTGGATGTCTTTTGGCCAAATTGTAAGCAAGCTGACATCTTTGGCAAAACGTGCCCTAGGGTAAACGATATTAAGTAACTCTTTTAGTGTCACCACGGCAGTACCACTGTATCGCCGTATTTCCTCCGGACAGTACAGAGTTACTAGCAGTATCTCTTCTAGATAGTTCGTCTGGAGATAGTTGTAAGAGCTTGTGCGATAAATAAGGTTAGATGACCGGTACAGATAATCTCATTTACCCGAGGGCAAGTTTTGCCAAATATTATAGCTTGCTTACAAATTTTTGAAAAGACCACCACATGCTTGGTATGGGGGAAGATTAGCGCTAATTATGGGTTGGGTGGGTGGGTTGCGCGAGCCAGATGGGCGAGCGCAAAGCAGAGAGTGCCAGTGCTCGGGGGTCGGACCGGCTTAAGGGGGTTGTCGCTAGCTAGTGCTGGTGGTTGCAGGGCATGGGGCGTTGCGCTAGGCGTTTCCACAATCCTCGAGGACTGGGCAAGACGCACCGCTTGTACAGTGACGCTTTACCGTTTAGGTGAGCGTTCTGTCACATATGTAAGTAAGTTTTGCAGACCTCTAGATTTAAAACAATCTGACTATTTACCCGAGGGCACGTTTTGCTAGTATCTTAAAAGCCGGAGGCTTGCGCAACCTAGTCTTGATGAAGCGGTCTCGCTGGGACGAGCCAGCCGAAATTGAAATTGAAATTGAAATTGTTTACAACATGTACCGTATGCGCCGGTTTTCACCAAAAAGCCGGATGCGTCGGCTGCTGTCTCTGGGCCCTCCCAACTACGTCAAACAGGGAACTTACAAGTCAGGGCTAGACCGTGAACCTCCTGTGTCCAACCTCTCCAAGTGTGGTCGGGGGTTTTACTCCCCCCCGGGGAGGGTCTGGAGTGGTTTTAAAGGTGGTGTGTAAGAAGGGGCATGAGGTAGGTCTTTATGCGGATGCTTGGCGAGTGGTCTTGCGTGATTTGGTGCGGTAGACGAGGAGGAGATAGTGCAGCCATTGGACGGTGTGTGTATGGAGGGTGGAAAGGATGCGAGACGTGTCTAGGCGAGTTTTGGTGATGAGTTTGTCCGGAGGGTCGGTGCGGAGGGTGAGTAGGGAGGTGAGACTTTCGATGGTGGATGAGTGCGGTGTGCCCGTGCGGCTCATGACTATGGGTAGGATGTCGACTTCGGTACCCGGCCAATGGTTGCGGATGGCGTTTGCGAGGGGTGTGTATTTGTTCCTAATCAGGCGGGTTGTGTGTGAGAGGTTGTGGTCGGTGCAGTATTTCCATTCTCCTATCTGAATTTTTTTGATAGACGAGTATCTACGGCGGCCGTTGTTGTGGCCAACGAAGCGGGGTTCGAGGAGGCGTATGAAATCGGGTTTATGTGCCGGGGGACGCAGCTCAGGCGGGAGGATGTCGGAGGGGAGTATAGCGGGACAAGAGGTTAGGGAGTCGGTCGAGAGACCTTCGTCAGCATCAACAAGGCGGGTAGGCATGTGGGAGGGGTGTGGGGGATGGCAGTCAAGAGGGGTGTATGAGGTGGTGGGGTGGGGGAAAGACTTGATGGGTTTGTTACCGAAGTCTGCAGTGATAGTTTCCCATCGACCTCCATTGTGGCGTTCGAGGAGAGACATGAGGAGTTGTAGCGCGCTGTTGTGTCGGTCCTGTCTCAGGCCAGACATGGATGGGCAGTTACCGGCCATGTGGCCGTTGCTGGTGAAGTGGCCACACATGGGACATCGCAGGGTGGGATTGTGTGTGAGGAGGCGGGTGTTGTGGACGCCCCAAATGAATTCTTGTTTGTGGGTGAATTGTGTGTTGGTGAGTGTTGAGTGTTTTTTGTGGAAGGTGAAGTCGGCACCGTCCGCCGCGGCGCGGGCGAGTAGGGCGCCGTGTTTGGATGATTGCGAGAGGGGTGTAAGTGTGTGTTTGCAGCTGTGTGTGTGTGCGTCGGCTTTGAGGTTTGTGTATATGTGGGGTATGGGTTCGCCTTGGGTTTGTGGTATGAGGGTGTAAGGCCAGGTCCAATGTCCAATGGACACCTCCGTGCCTGTGGTGTATGTTGTATCTGGCGGGTGACCATCAGCGACCTGGTTAGCGAGTGTGTCTGCTAGTTCGTTGCCGGGTGAGTGGTTGTGCCTGCGAGTTCCAAGCGAGGACTCCTCTGGTCGGGAAGTATGTTAGTCTTGTTCGTTCTTGTAGGGGGTGGGTAAGGGGGTGGGTGGGGTTTGGGGGGAGATGGTATATGCCTGCGGAGTGAGGGGAGTAGGGGGGGGTGAGGTGTGGCGGTGGGATGTTGATGATGGGGTTTGGGAGGTGTGTGTCGTAGATAGATTCTAGGGTGTTGTGGAGTGCGGACATGGCTGTGCGTGAGGGAAGGTTGTGGAGTGCGAGTGAGTTGGCTACGAGGTAGATGTCTACCATCCAGCGTGTGCCGAAAGGGGTGGGGGTGGGATGGCCGGTGTGTTGGTCGGGGGGTAGGAAGGTGTTCGCGTCGTTGGGGAGGGTGTATAGGTGATGTGTGTAGGGGGAGTTGATGTATTTGGAGTGGCGGTATGGTGTGTGTTCCCATCGGGGGAGAATGAGGATGGTAGCGCTGGGGGTGTGTGTGTTTGTGAGATGTGCGCTGGTGATTGCATGTTCCATGGCACGGCGCATGCATTCGTGGTCGTATTCGGGATTTGCGATATTGGTACCCTGCCATGTGTGTGGAGCATTACTGCCGCTGGACGAGAAGACTATGTCTTCTGGGTAAAGCGAGTGGTAGGTGTGTGAGTGGAGTGATTTGTTAAGGGGGTCCGAGTAGAGTTCTGTCTGGATGTGGAATGTGTGCCGTAGAGCGGAGAGGAGGTCCTCTCTAGTGGCCCATCTGTTGCGTGTGGTGGTGGTGGGTGTGGGGGATTGGATTTCCGACCGAGAGCCTAGGCGAGTAAGGAGGCGATATACCTCCTCCTCGAATGTATGTTGCGAGAGGTCGGGGCGAAAGAGTTGGTAGAGATGACGGACGCGGGGGCCGTTAAGGGTGGTGATTGCGCGGCCGTTAGGAGTGCAGAGTATGGTGGTGTCGTGGAGGGATGGGTGTGTGTGGATGGCGAATTTACCGGTAGGGAGCATGTCAAGGTCGGGGTTAATGGGGTCGTGGTTGAATGTGATTAGGGGGTGTGACCACGGAGGAGGTCCGGGTTCTGGCAGGATGGGTGTGGTGGATGGGACAAAGCCAGAGTTAAATGCTGTGAGGGCGGTGGGGCCGGAGGGGGTCTCACTGATGGTGTCGTGAAGTTGAAGGCATGGGGCCCATTGGACCTCGTGGAGACGGGTGAGGTCGTGTTGTTGGCCACTAGCACACCAGTCGCACTGCCATGTGGCAGGTCCCTGAGCTGGGCGGCATTGTGAGTGGATCGCAAAGTGCGGGCATGTGGAGCATGTAGAAGTGGGTTCCAAGTGAAGAGGGTTATGGCATATGGAGCAGTCGGTGGGGGAGGGGGGGGGTAGGGTTACCGATGTGGGGGTGGAAGAGATGAGTTGGAAGCCTTCGTCGAGTTGGAGGTGGATGTCCCATTCCGTTAGGTGTTCCGGGGCCCATTCGACCATGTATTGTGTTTGTCCGTATTCTGTGTCTTTGTGTTTGGATATGATGCGTGTCACGTCGCAAGGGGGGAAGTGGTGGTCTGTGGGGGTGAGGTATTCCGTGTCTATGTGTGTGATGCGGGCTGTGGGGTTGGTAGTGGTGGTGCGGGAGGAGTGGATGTCTGGGGAGAGGGTAGAAGGGAGTCTGGGGAGGTGTGGGTTGAGGAGGGGAATCCAGGAGGGATGAAGGGTGGTGGGGAGGGAGGCTTGTTTGGTGTTGAGGTTCGTGACGGGGAGGCGGTTGTGGATAGTGTCAGTGGGTTCGGTGAGAATTGCGGCGAGTAGGCGAACTGGGATAGTGAGAGAAGTGTCGGACCCTGTGAGTTTGGAGATGGACTGACTGGATTTGAGGATGAAGGAGGAGGGGGTGGCGCGGAGGAGGACTTGTGGCCAAGTGGTGATGTGATTTTGCCATAGTGGGTTAAGGCGGGGAAGGAGGGAGGTGTGTGTCTTGCGGGGTGAGAATTCGCGGTAGGCTTGTTTGTAATGGAGTGGGTCGGTATTTGAAATTTGAAATTGTTTACAACAATACCAGTATAAACCGGCTGCTGTCTCTGGGCCCCCCCTTTTGCTATGCTCAACCTGTAGTTGGACTTCTAAGCGTGAGGTAGACCGTAAACCACTAATCCCAACCTCTCCAATGGCAGTAACGATACCGTCTAAAACATACCTGTATCCAGGTATTTATAATTTTTTGATCTATACGTATTTTTTTTTTTGGATACAGTATGAAAAATAAGATGTCGCTAGTCTCCACGTTACGCGGCCTGCTCCAGCCGCTGCGGGGTCGCTGATCAGCAAGGCTGTCCAGCTGAAGCTGGGCGAGGCGAACCTGCCTGACCTCGGCTCCCGTGCGACTCCGGTCGTGCCGGAGCTTGGGGGGAAAGGCAGGTGAAAAACCCCCCTCGCATAGGTCGTCGTCGGTCCCGCCCCGATCCGTGCTCCACCCCGCCCGAGATATTAGCCCCCACCCCCGACGCAGCTCGCCACCTAGCCGAGTCTTCTCTCCTCCTTCGGGGGCTGAGAAGAGAGAATAACTAGGCTGCAGACGGTGTCCGGCTGGCTCTCCTGCCCCCGAGCCAGATTTTCTCCTGTCCCCTGTCCTTCTCCCGTCTGTTTCCAACACCTATCTGATCGCGCTGTAGCCGTCCGTACCCTCCCCCGGTGGTTTACGTTGTTAGGGGGTCGCCTTTACGAGCAGTGTGCCGTTACGATAACCCTAGGCACACTGCCTGAGGCAGCCTATCGATAACCGGGTACCGACTAGGGGAGGGGTTGTAAGAACACAGGGATCGAGTCGCCAGTCCTCAAAAGATGGTGGGTACGGGAATTTTTCCAAAAACCCCCCGTACCGGGTTTTTCCGGCGGCGGGCGATCCTAAGGACCGCCGCCGCTAGACCGTGCCGCTCCTCCGACTGCGACCAGCCTCCGTCCTGCGTAGCATCAGGCCTCGCCCCCAGGGGAGACTTAAGACTCTCACAGGGCTGGCGACTGCTAGCGAGCGCTGTCCCAAGCGCTGCTTCCCAGCTGTCCGCCGCCAGCTCCAACACCCTCGTCCCTCCGCTGATCCGTTGGGTACGGACATTATTTTAGTGTCCAAAAAAGCCCTCCGTACAGGGCTTTTCGGCGGCGGCTGATCTCGAGGATCGCCGCCGCCTCCTGTAGCCGCTCCTCCGTCTGCGACTAGCCTCCGTCCTGTGCCATGTCTTGCCTCACCCCTCGGTGAGGTTCGACCGGCACAGGGCTGGTCGATAGCTAGCGAGCGCCCTTTCCTGGCGCTGCTTCCCGGCTGGCCACCACCAGCTCCAACACCCGCCTCCCACCGCTGATCCGGCCGTACCCTCCTCGCCATCAAACGCTGCCGTAGTACAGGTCCCACTCCTAAAAGTAAGGCTGTATCTAGGAGTATCTGTGCGCGAAAAAACATATCGGACGGGCCGAGCGGGAGATCTTGGCGCCGGTAGTGCACAGAAATTATTTATTCAAAAGCCCTCTGTACAGGGCTTTCCCGACAGCTGCTGATCCCACGGATCGAGCTGTCGGCCCTCTTAGCCCCCTACCGTGCCAGGCCTGGCACGGCTACGGGGTTTCCAGCGCCCACCACGGGGAGGTGAGGGGATGCCGACGGGCCTGCGAACGCACCCCCCTCCGGGGTCGCCGCCGTTTGCGTCTTGTCTGGTGAAGTGGGTGCGGATAGTGGTGGCAATGGGGTTGGTGAGGGAAAGGGGAGGGATGTTGTGAAATAAGGTGCCGGCATCACGTTGGGCACGCACAAGGCATCTGAGCGTGGGGAAGGATAGGTTGCCTGACATTATGGATTCAATGGGCCAGTGGGAGTATGTGGTGGAGATTTTGTGTATGTGGGCTCTGGCCATTTGGCCCCTGTATCCGGGGGAGTTCAGGGTTTTGTGGAGGTGGCAGACTGTGAGTTGTGCGGCATGGGCTTTGAGGGAGGGGAGGCCGTAGCCGAGGTCGGAGGTGGGTCGGTGAAGGGCGGTGCGGGGGAGGCTGCGTACCGAGGAGACGGCTGAGCGGAGGGCGCGGCAGATTTGACCTTCAAGGGTGTCCAGTTGGGAGTCGCTGAAGAGTCCAAGTTGAAGGGTAAAATGTTTGCCGAGTAGGAGGCCACGGATGACGCGTATCCTGCGAGATTGGGTTAGTAGGGAGGTGGAAAGGGCGTCGATGAGGGAGGTAGTGGTGCGTTTGAGTTCATGCCAGTGTTTGGTGAAGGTGAGGGAGGTGTTAAGTTCGACCCCGAGGACTCGGTATGTGTCCGAGGGGCCAATGGAGGGAATGGGCGAGGGTGTGGAGTTGATGGTTAGGAACTGCGATTGGAGGTGGGATGTGAGGAGGGTGGTGTTGGCAAGGGAGAGGGCGTTACCCAAACGCCAAAGGGCTCCGGTGATACAACATTTTTGGATGTTGACGGTCATACCTGTGTAGGCGCTGAAGAGGGAGAGTTTCTTTAGTTGGATGGCCATGTTGGGGGTCGAGCCCGTGGCTATGCTGAGGTCGTCGGCGAATCCGTGTCCGGGGTATGTGGCTGTGGGTTCTGTAGGGTCAACGTTAGTGGCGGGGGGCCCGGGCCGGTAGCCCCGGCTGCCGACCGTGAGCCAGCGGAGAAAGGGTTCAAGGAAGAGGGTGAAAAGGAATGGGGAGAGGGTATCGCCCTGCAGGGTACCTCTATTAATGTCGATGGAGGGGGTGGGACCATAAGGGGTAATGTAGTCCGTGGATGAGACCCCGTAGAGGTGTTCGCATGTATCTACAAAAGTGGAGGGCATACCGAGTTGTCTCATGTGTTTGAACATGATGCGGTGGTCTGCTGCGTTGAAGGCGCCTTTGAAGTCCGCGTACATAACATAGATGTCTTTCTTGTGGAGTTTCGCGTCCTCCATGGCCATGATTATGGAGGAGAGGGCGTCGTGGATGCTGCGGTGTTGTCGAAAGCCGTCTTGTTGGTCGCTGAGGATGCCGTGGGTTTCGGCGTATTTCGAGCCTGCGTCTTTTATTAGTGCGGTCCATAGCTTAAGGAGGTTATTCATGAGGGCGATGGGGCGATAGTTGTCGAGGAGGGTGGGGTCGCCTTTTTTATGTAGGAGGCATGTTGTGCTATGGCACCATTCGGGGGGTGTGTAGGAGTTATGGGCGAAGAGGGATAGGAGAGAGTAGAGGGCAGAGCGGGTCTCGGGGGGTAGGAACTTGAGAATTTCGTTGGGGATACCGTCGGGGCCGGGGGCCTTGCCTGTGCCTAGCGAGTTGAGGGTTTTATCAAATGTAGCACGGGTAATCATATCGGCTAGAGTGAGTGTAGGGTCCCCGCGAGGTTCGATGGTGTAGTTGTCGGGGTTGTCAGGGTGTTCCCAGGGGGGTACGGGTAGGTCGGGCGGGGTGGCTCGCATGAGTTCAGTGGTGAAATGGGAGTGGATTGCGTCAATGACGGTCGAGGGGGAGGACGCCACGGTCGCATCGGGCTTGGTAATGCGGTGTAGTGTAGTGGTTGCGTTGGTCGCCGGGAGGAGGCCACTTTTAATTTTCAATCCGCGGTGGGAGGATTTCGGGGAGGCGTCATAGGCAGTATTGGTGCGGTTTTTAATTTTTTGTAGTATATCCGTGGTGGTGGTTTTGAGGAGAAGGCGGATGCGTGCTTGGCATCTTTGACTGATTTCGGGAGGGGAAAGGTAGTCGGAGGTTTGCAGGAGGGTTTGGGCGAGGGGAAGGGGGCCTTTGTTGGTACTACAGCGACGGAGTGTGCGTATGAGTGTACGCGTCTTTTTAGATAGCCAGGTAGGGTTAACGGATGAAGTAGTGGGGCGGGGTTTTTTCGGGGGAAGGAGGGGCCAGATAGTGGCTGCGTGGTCCATGTGTTGGGAGAGTAGTGTGGTGAATTTGGATGCTAGGGTGTCGAGGGTGTCGGGAGTGGCCTGGCAAGGGGGGGTAGCCAGCCGAAGTACTGCCACGCCGTTGGAGGAGGCTGTGCGATGTCCATTTGAATCCACTCGGAGGTGCGGCGCCGACGGCGGTGTACTCGTCAAGGAGCCATGCGGAGAGAGTGGCAGCTGCGTGCCAGTCGGTGGAGTTTTCGTAAGGTGCGAAGCTCCACAGTGCGGCAAGGAGGGGGATGTTGTAGAATTTCTCGCAATAGGCGGCACGTTGCGTGCAATACCATTCTAGCAGGTAAGCGAGGGTCGGGTTGGCCGCGGTCTTGTTAGGATAGGTTTTTCGGCCGCGCTGCGTCGCTGGTCGCCTTTAGCTTTTCTGATGAATAGCCAAATTTGTCCGGATGGTCGGTCGACAATTAGGTCCTAAGTTAGGCACCGTACTCCAGATTTTGCTGTGCAGAAAAACGCATAATTAGGACAAACACCCATTAGCGCTCGAAATTGAGCGATAAGGTGGCGTGAAGGAGGCGTCCACTGGAGGTGCGTGCGGAGTTTGGCGGCTGCACTGAGTAGCGAAAGTGCAAGCGGGGCTGGTAACGGGAGGCGAGAGTCCGCTGCGTGCAAACGCTCCTGTTGTATTTCGATTCCGCGTCGGGCGTCCGCTAAGAGTTCGCCGACCGCGATTGGTTGCTGTTGTTGGTCGCGGAAAAACCTGTTGATGGCGAAGTATTACTGCCGTAGCGATGTAGCGGCGACTGTGCCTTGCATGCCTAACCAAGCCGTGTAGCGAACGATGGACTGTGTGGTAGCTTGTAGCGGGTGGATGTCCTCCTCGTGGCAAAAGGCGGCGAATTGATGCATGCCGTTGTCGTAGTTCGAGTACGTTGTCGGAGCTAGGGAGCTGCTTACTGCTTAACATGTGTAGCGCAGTGATTCCGATCTGGTCGGTGCCTAATAGGTTGCGAAGGTGTGTAGTCATGGTAGCCGTCCACGGCGCCTGCGCATCGGGTTCTCGCAGTTTATACCGGATGGGGCGCGAGTGCATGGGTGGGAGGCAATCCCTAGCGAGTAGGTCGGCGACGCTGGGGCTGGACGTACGCAGTATGCGCCCTATTGCGCCTCTGCGGGTGTGCAGCCAGGCCGGCGTGGTAGTCGAAAAGCCACGACGCTCCATCTTGGTCGTCCGACCCCCTCGCGCGAGCCGTGCCGCCCGGGGAAGAACAGGTCGCGCGAGGCGGGGTAGTGGATGATCTCGGTGGCCATGCTGTGCAAGTCTTGGAACCACGGTTTGTGTGGCCAGTACGGTGCGATGACAGTGGCCGCCGCGCCCGACTGGCGCAGTTTTGCACATAGGGCGGGCAAAGCTGACCACGGCGGGTTGCAGTAGTTGGCCTCGCGTTGCCACGCGGTGTCAGCGAGGTGTAAGCTTTCGACGTCTTCGCACTTGGGGTCGCGCCATTGGGCGTTGAAACGTGGGAGCTGTGAGTTTTCCATAGACGCAAAGCGGTCGATCGAGTGCGGTCCCCACGCTGTTTGGAGGTAGCTGAAAATTCGAGGGTTGAACTGTCCGTCGTCGCGGTCGAGTTCCCGGCTGAGGTTGTCGGCCCATATGTTTGCCGCCGAGCGAATGTAGCGGGGTCGGATGCTGATATCGTTGACGTCCAGGAGGTGCCAGAGTCGGCGTAGTTCGGTCATCATGACGGGGGAACGCGTAGTCAAGTTGGACAACGTCGCTACGACGGCGGTGTTCTCCTCGTGGAGTAGGACGTGTCGTCCTCGTAGTTGCGGTAAAAATGACTCGATCGCGTGACGCACGGCGCGGACTTCTTTCCATGTGATGTGCTGCTGTCGGTCGTCGTCGTACCAGAAACCGCGTGCTTGGTAGGCAGGGTTGTCGTTCAATACCGCTCCCCATCCGTAACCGCTTGAGTCGGCGTGGAGGTACGCTGTCTCGATGGGCTTGTAAATAGAGCGGCCCTTGTGCTGGTTGGGGATTGTACGCCACCACTCGAGGTCGCGTTTTAGCTGGTGTGTCATCCGGACACATCCGCCCCATCCCTGCGGAGTAGCAAGTACGTAGTGTAGTTCGCGAAGAAAGAAACGGGCTGGCGCGATGGCGAGGTAGAGGAATTGCGCTTTTCCCGCGAATGCCGCGAGTTGTCTTGCGGGTAGCCAACGAGCGGTAGTCGCAGCGCGACCGAGTAGCGCCGAAGCTTGCTTGGCGAGGGCTTGGAGCTTGTCGTTTGGGGCTTGAAATTCGCCTTTCAAGAGGTCGACGGTAAGGCCAGGGTGGTTGCCAACCTGTGTGGGCTCCCAAAGGCCTTTGTCGGGGTTGCGCTAGAGGCCGAGCTGGTGTAGTAGGGTCTCGACGCGGTCGCGGAGCAGTAGAGTTGCCTCGTACGAGCCGGCCATGAACAAGTTGTCGTCCATGTAGGGTAGTAGGCGTACTCCGCGCCACCGGACGTTGTGTAGGAAACGTCGCGACGGCTTGTATGGCCTCGCAGACTTGGCGGTCATTGGAGTAGGCGCCCGTCGCAGGTACTTGGTGAACGCTTGTGTGAGCTTGCAAAAATAGTAAGCGGACCCCAACCAGCCCATCGGGAGGCACGCGAGGCGCCACAGCTCGCCTCTGTAATTTACCGTGAAGAAATCGCGGTCCTCCTCCCGGATGCCGAGCGTGTAGTAGCCGTCCGCGAGGTCGAGCGAGACGAAGTAGTCGCCCGGGCGGAATAGGTGGCGTAGGTGCTTAAGGGTCTCGCACGACATCTTGAATTCCGCGCAGTAGCTGTTGAGTTCGCGCATGTCGATAATAAGCCGCCATTTGTTTACTCCGGGCTTGGGGACGAGAAACATGCGGGAGATGTAGCGGGTGTTGTAGGCGCGCTCCCAGGCTCCGCAGGCTTCGAAGCGGGGCAGCTTTATCGATAGGAAGTCGATTTGAGGCTGGGTGGCGTCCTTCATGGAGACTCCGTGGTTGAAAGGTCGGGGACGTAGGCCGTTTTTGAACTTGACCCGCACGCCATGGCGGATCCAGCTCACGACTTGACCGCTCGCGCCAATATACTCCCACTCCCGCCATCTCAGCCGCACGCGATGACGCATGTAGTTGGATGACGGGGAGCGTGAATCGGCGCGGCGGGTCACACCATCACTTCTTCGTGGAGGGTTTCGTCTCGTCGTTGGGCTTAGTTCCGGCCGCTGTTGCCGCTGCTTCTGCTACCTTGCGTTTGTCGGCAGCCGCCTTCTTGGCCTTGGCGTCCTGTCCGGTGGCTTGTCCGGCGTAGCTCTTGCAAACGCTTCTCCAGCAGCTGCTTTGCTGGCGGTATGCAAGCTGACTTCAAACATCATGACGACGAACGCTTGGCGTAGCTCGTCCAGTGCGCTTGAGATCACGGTAGGGCGCGGGCGGCAGAAACGCTCGTGGGCGAGTTCGGCGAACACTCGGTCCGAATCGGAGCTCGTTTGTCCGCCCTTGGTGAGGGGGAGGAAGCCCATTCGAGTTCGGGCGGCCTCATCCGTCGTGGTGTGGGTGCAATGATCCGCTCGGATGAGGGCTACGGCCGCCGCCCGCTCCGCTGGTACATGAGGCCCGGCTGACAGCGCGTCCAGAGCCTCGCCGATTGCCCCGTTGGCGCAACTGTCGAAGAAGGCATAGCACCCGATGTGGAGGTACTCGTCGCACCCCGCTTGAGATTTTCTGTCGTTGAGGAAGCGGGCCGTGTCGTCCGTTAGCGTCCAAAGGCGAGGTTCGTCGATGTCGCGAGGAGGCTGTTCCAAGCCGGCATGGATGACTTTTCCGTAGGAGGCAAAGTCGACGAACTCGGGCTCGTGGAGCTCGGGGTCGTCGTTCATCAGATCGATAGGCAGCTCCGGGGCTGCCTTACCACCCTCAGTCGCAATGGTCGCATCAGGGGGAATGGACTGATGTCGATTCGTAAGCACATGTGAGCTCGTTAAACGTTCGAGCTGGGCTAGTAAGGCGGTGTTAGACGCATGAATCTGCTCAGCGAGTCGGAGTTCGAGAGCCGACACCGCGCTTTGAATATGTTCGGAATTATGCTGTTCAACTATAGAGGGGAGAGTGTCGACTCCGGGCGCGGAGGAAGACGGCTCATGCTGCATGTTGTTGGACGGCGACTTAGAACGTGGGGAAGTGTCTCGTGACGCTCGAGTGCGCATGAGACGATGTAAATTGACACTTTGCTCGACTACGAGAGTCGAGACTCCAATTGCGCGAGCCAGATGGGCGAGCGCAAAGCAGAGAGTGCCAATGCTTGGGGGTCGCACCGGCTTAAGGGGGCTGTCGCAAGCTAGTGTTGCTGGGGGCAGGGCATGGGGCGTTGCACTAGGCGTCCCCACAATCCTCGAGGATCCCCTCGAGGACTGGGCAAGACGCACCGCTTTTACAATAACGCTTTACCGTTTAGGTGAGCGTTATGTCACATATGTAAGTAAGTTTTGCAAAGCTCTAGATTAAAAACAATATGACTAGATAATCTGTATCGCTAGTAATAGTTCGGTTTAGTTAGCAGACAACACAAGCTATAGGTTCTAAGGATGTTTCTAGAACACTTGAGGTGTGGATATTTAAGACGGCGACTTACTGGCCGAGAGAGACCCAAACCGGTACAGACCAGATTTACGCCACACCCGGATTGTAAGAAACCATGTTTCTAAGACAATCTTATTAATTCTCTCTACGCTGTATAATTAGACCCATAGATTAGGTTCTACTACTAGTCAAAAGTTGCCAACTTAGCCTAACCAAAGTAGCACCTCACACGTGGTTTTGGAGCCCTAGAACAAACGAAGATCTCTAACCGAGCACGAGAGAGACTACCAGGGGAAGTCGATGGTCGACCAATGGGGGCGCCTTCTTGGCCGACACAACCGACGTCGGCAGATGGTGGAAAACATGCAGTGGGAGAAGGATTGAGTCCCACGATGGAGCCTATGTCGGTACACGTCACCGAGATGCTACAACGTCTAAGTAACCGAGTTGACACTTTTTCGATTGAGCTACCTCAACTGCGTGACCACGTCGACAACGGTTTCAAACATTTTGAAGGACGAGTGAATAGAAGCCGAGAGACGGAGAATTTTCTTCGAGGAGAACAATTGAGATCGGAGAGGACGCGAGAGATGCCGAGCATGATGCCGAACGACGTCATACTAGCCAAGATCAAGAGCGTCGCTACGACTAACATCGATGAACTGAGAAACTGGTTCCGACATGCACGAGGGTATCTACGGTATCACAACGTTAATCCTGAAGAACAGAGAGGAGTGTACTGGGTATCTGGCTTTTTGGAAGGCCCACTATCGAAGTGGTGGTACTCGCAAGTTGCGCAGACTAGAGATGGAGTCGGTGGAGGATTTTCCGGAGTTTCTAAGATGGGATCCTTAATTCAGGAAATTTGCGGAAGAACACCGGCGGAACAAGCGAGATTGAATTTGGACAAGGCGCGACAAAAAACCACGGTCCTAAAGTATGCAAACTATTTTCGAGAACAATTACTGAAACTTCCTCACCGTCATGAAGAAGATAACGTACATGATTTCCAGCGCGGTCTAAGACCCTCGATTCATAAGGAGGTTGCCCTGAAAAACCCTAAGACCCTACACGAGGCGATTCAAGCGGCCTTGCGAGCGGAGGCAGCGGAGACCAAGATTGAGACAACCCAACGCTCGACATGCCGGCTGAACGCCATCAAAGAAGACAACGACTTTTTGGAGGCAACGGAGGAGTTCGACAGTGAGTCGGAGGAAGATTCGCATAGCGCGACCGATGAGAAGCCGCGGGAGTTACACGAGATTCGACGCCTCACTCAAGAGGAGGTCGACAGATTTAAGAAGGAGGGCAAGTGCTTCATTTGCCACAAGAAGGGACACATCGCTATCGACTGCCCAGATAGAAGGAACAAGAAGAACGAAAGAACGAGGAAACCCCGGCCGGGAAAGTGAAACATGAGTCAGCAGCTCGCGGGAAGCTGCAGGATGAGGTTTCGTCTCCTACAACGACTCAGGAAGAGACCAAGAAAGAAGAAGTACGAAACCCGTTACCTCAAACGACATTGAGGCCAGTCTTAAGGAGCAAAGACTTTAGCGACTGGATGATGAATAGGGAGTACTTCCTAAAGTACTCTCCGATCTACGGACCTTTGACTTAGATGGAGCTAGCGATAATGACGGCCGTAATTCTCAAGTGGCGGAGGATTTTTGCTATCCGGCGCGCCCATTTCAGGAGGAGATTTACGGAAGTACCGGAGAATTGGGCTAAATGCGCCATTTCATGAATTAGAAGATTTTTGGGCCATTATTTGCGGAGTAAACTGCTCCATCCCCACCTGAGAGCGCTTTAGTGGTTCCAAAATGGAGAGCAAAACCATGGTTCATGCGATATTTCCGACTTGTCGACGAGCTGGCGGCAACAGAACATGTGTCTACCTCCCTACGAATGATGGAATAGAAGGGAGAAGGCAAGATGTTGGACCGACAAGATGGACGACGCAAGTTTACGTCGACGACACCGATCGAGTTCAATTTCTGCCCCAGAACCTACAAAACCCCCCGAAGACCTATTGGACTCATTTGACGACTCTTGTTACCGATGGCCGACGAGTGTTACTAGCGAAAGAGGATACTGGCATGGTCTAGTTTCTTGGTGGCAAATAGGAGATTGAAGAAGCGACCCCGGAATGCACAACAGTGCGAGCTCTTACGGAGACAAATGGACTTAAGGTGAGCGAAACAAATTTACGCCTTTTAGGAACGGAGTCTTCCGGACAGAATAAGCGCTACGTGTATATCGCTCGCGTTCGACCCGGATCGATACCGAACGCTACGTCAACTTCTCGGGCAGTATGGGCAACCTGGAAGGAATTAATTTCAGCACGGTGTACGGGTTATCTAGTTCGTGGAGATCAGCACTTCCCTCTTCGTTACGAGACTCTTGGAAAACGATCGACGGGTGGATGAACAAGAGCGTCCGGCGAGAGGACAATGTTCTTGCGACGCTACACGTATCCACAACCCAGTATGGAACGAGTATGTTTGTGTTGGAAGGCACCTTACGCGGACATCGATGCCGTCTTTTGGTTGACTCTGGCGCTTCGGAAAATTTCTGTAAGACTGAATGGGTACGAGAGCATCACAATCCGATGACGGTTTCTGGAGAGAAATACCGGATAAAATTGGTAGATGGTAGTACAACTACGACTCGCAAGCGACTACGGAATGAAGTGCTTACAGTAGGGACCTTAGACATACGTTTGGACGCGACTATGCGAGAAATGGATAAATTCAACGTCATCCTCGGTCAACCTCGGTTACAAACCATCAACCCGGATATAGATTGGCCAACTAAAGCTATTCGTAAACCGTTAGTGGATATGAGGATGCGGTACATTTCGGTGCTGGGGGAAATCTGAATGCTTGTGGTGATGGTGGGGGAGTTGGAGGGGTGTGAACGGAAGTATGAGCCATCGGGGATTTTTTTCAGGGTTGTGTAGTGAGAGAGAATGAGGGGCTGTTGGAAAGGGTTGGTGGATGTGGGGGTGTGATGGGTTATATATTCAGTGGATGTTTGAGATAAGAGGGTGTATAGCCAGTGTGTGGGTGGGATTGTGCCGTCTGAGTTGATGCAAGGGAGGGAAAGGGAGTGGCGGGACTGGATGAGGACTGTGGTGAGGCAGGTGTCAGCCCAGGACGAGCCTGGAACGTGGCCAGTGACGGGGGGGGGGGTGATGGTAATGGTGTGAAGGTGATGGTTGGGGGGTACTGGTTCATAGGGTGAACATGAAAATATGTGATGGGATACAGGGCCGGATTGTGAATGAATGGGGTTATTGGGCATGTGGAGGATATTTACCCATAAGGAGGAAGGGTCGGACTCGATCGGTGTGGGAGTGTCCAACTGCTGCAGGGCGTCCGCGAATTGGATGATGAATTGAGCCGGCTCGGGTAGGTCTTCGATTCTGCACTGGGGGTGGGTCGTGGGTGCTGATCAGGAAGAGGTGAGTGCGACCGCGAGGTCGGAAGTGAGGAGGTCTTATTGTAGGGCGACTGTTTCTTGGCCGGTGATACCGGGGAACAGGGGGGAGCGGATTTTCACCCTTCGGCCTGAAACTTAGGAGCTGAGGCATCGCGCAGAAAGTGAATTTTCTGCTGTCTCAGTTTATTCACGAGCGAAGGGGAGGAGGCTGCAGAGGGGGGCACTGGACCGGCCGAGCGGAATTCACGCTGGCGTGAAGCGAGTTGGTACAGGAGGCCTACCGCTATACATGAGGTGGGAAGCACTAGTCGAATTTCTTGATAGCTCTTACGCAGATCGTCTGGTAGGGGTGTGGTATCGTCGCATTTCGGTGCTGTGGAGTGGTGTGTGCGGGTGGTGTTCGCGGTCCATCGAGTGTGGTGGGCGAGTTCCCGGCCGGTTATATTTTTGATGCGGCTGGGGAGATCGGGGAGGTCGTTGAGGCACTCGAGGAGCCAGCGACGGGCCAACGAGCAGGCCGACGTGATCGGATCGGGGTGGGTCGGGTCCGGCAGGAAGACGCCGTGGATCCAGAACCGAGCAAGGTGGGAGGGGGTGGTGGAGTACTGGCATGTAAGGAGGAACGAGTCGACCATACGGGTGGAGAAGTCGTCGGCATGTCCCAAGGCCACAGTTGACCGGGGGGAGTCAGGACCAAGGGGGTCTGGAGTCCGCGACGGAGAGGGAGGGGATCCTGAGTTGTGCCCAGAATCTGGTGGGGGTGGGACAGTTGGGAGGCGGTAAGAAACGGGTTCAACGGGTGTCCTGCGAGTCTGTTCCTGGGGTGGTAGAGGTCCGTGAAGCGGCCATGCGGCGGGGGATCCCTCAGTAGCGCCTGCATGTAGGTGGGGGGGGGGGGGTAGGGGTCGAAGACATAGCGATCGAGCTGGGTTCTGAGTGGTGGAGGTTAGTAGTGGAGTTGAGTTTGGATTTTCGAGTAGGTGTTTGAGAGTATTGCGCGTGTTGGCTGCACGCGACCAGGCCCGATGGGACCTTGGTTTGGTGGATGTTGGCGGCGGACGGGGACGTCCGGACGCTCGGAGGGGCGCGGTGTGGCGCGCCGCCATCCGGGGAAGAGGCTTTTTGTAAGCGATGTGTATTTTTGTGTGTCGCAGTACTTTGACGGGTGCATTTGTGGATTTCGAAGTGGATGGCGCGATAGCTGTCGGGGGGATGAAATTCAAATTCCCGGAAGCTGCGCCTTTGAGTGTGTACCGTATGGTGTCGCTACGGATCCACTGACCTGGGTGAGCTAGGCTCGGGTGGGGAGAGGTGGATGGTACACGCTGTTCAGCGGTCCTGTCCACCAGTCTGTCGCTCAATGGGAGGCCATGCCCAGAGCGAAGACGGTCGGCGTTGCTCATTAGAGCTACCGACCCATCCCCGTTTTACGGTTCAGTAGTACATCCAATATTGGCGAGATAGTAGGGCCAAGACTCCCCCGGAGTACAACGTACGGATGTGTCCATTATCGTGCCCACCACGGGGATCTCACAACACTCCCCCTAATGGACACCATCCCATCAACTCCGGTCAAACCCTAGCAACCCGCGTCATACGCGGAGGGCCCATAACCTGTGGAAGGGTTACACGGAAATGCCATCACCGGGAATTGAACCCGGCACCTCCGTGTCCGGAGCCGTACGCCGTAACCAAGTACCGCGCCGAAAAGTCGGTACCCATTGGAAAAACGGTTGTGGCATTCCCGACTCGGTCACCTTGGCGAGTCGCAATTGGACGGGCTCTTGGCCACTGAGGTGGAGGGTGTGGCGTTTTCTGCGTCGGAGAAGTTGGGCTTCTGTGAGACGTGTGCTGTGTGTAAGTCGCACGTCCGCCGTATCTCTCGTGAGCCGGCTGACCGGAACGTTGGTGTCTTCGAGGTCCTCGGCTTAGACTTCTGCGGTCCTATGAGTATTCCATCCTTGGGAGGACGACGGTACAGCTTGTGTGCGGTTGATTTCCGGAGCCGTTTCATGCTGCATGATGCGATCCGCTCCAAGGATGAGGCTCCCGCCTCGTTCCGTCGGATGTTGACTACCATCCGCTCTCTTGGGCACACGGTTCGTCGTCTTAGGGTGGACAATGACACGGTGTTCTTAGGTGCTGAATTCCGAAACCTCTTGGATGACTTCAACATCGCTGTGGAGATCACTGCCCCTTACGCGCATTGGCAACATGGCCGGATTGAGCGGCAGTGGGGGACATTGGTCCCGATGGCGCAATCAATGATCCGGCAAGCCGCGCTGCCTAAATCGTATTGGGCTCTAGCGATGGCCGCTGCGGTGCATGTCCGCAATCGTGTGCATAGTAGCGGAGCCGGTGGTGTACCTTACACCTTGGCGACCGGTAGACGAGCTGATCTGAGCTCCATGCGGGTCTTCGGCTGTCCGGCCTATGTCCACGTTGACAAGTCTCAACGCCGCAAACTTGACGATCGCGCGTGGAAGGGTGTCTTTGTGGGCTATGCTTCCGAATCCCCTGCGTGGTTGGTGTACAATCCTGCTACTCGTCGGGTGGTGAGCAGCCGTAACGTGGTGTTCGATGAGGCTGCAGTCCTCTCCATGGGGGAGAGCAATGCGGAGCAACGCACTGATGATGAAGAGGACAGCATCCCGCGCACCATGTGTAGCGAAGAACGGGATAAACCTTCGGGGGAGTCGCCGCTACGGGAGTCGCGGCAGCATTCCGGGTCGACGGAAAATGAACGGGACATGCATTCGGGGGAGACTCCACGTCCAAGAACCACTGCCGCACCACAGCAATGCGTACCCAGTCCAAGGTATAATCTCCGTTCAGCGAGCGCTTCGGGAGATGGATGGACTACGGGAAGTACCGCGGCTATTAAGTCATCCAGCAGCCCGACCGTTCAAGAGCCGGTGTCATACAAGCAAGCGCTGAGGAGTCCCCAATCGGGGGAGTGGGAGGCAGCTATCAAGAGCGAGTACGACTCACTTCTATCTCGGAAAACCTGGACATTGGTCCCTTGTCCTGCCGGTCGCAAACTCGTAGATTCCAAGTGGGTGTTCAAGCTGAAGCGCGATGCCAATGGACAGATTGCAAGGTACAAAGCAAGACTTGTGGCTCGCGGGTTTACTCAGGAGAAGGGTGTGGACTACCACGAGACCTTCGCTCCCACAGTGAGGGTGATTTCTATTCGAACGTTGTTCGCGCTTGCTGCTTATAATGATTGGGAGGTGGAGCAGCTTGATGTGGTGACGGCTTTTTTGGAAGCCGATATCGAGGAGGAAATCTACATGAGGCAGCCGGAAGGATTCCGTCACTTCGACATCAATGGAGAGGAGCGAGTGTGCTTGTTCAAGAAATCATTGTATGGCCTGAAGCAAGCTCCTAGGAACTGGAATAAGACCATCACAGCATGGCTAGAGGAGTATGGCTTTACCCAATCCAAGGTGGATCCCGGGATTTACGTCTTCATCAAGGAGGGCGAGCTTTATGTCTTGGCGTTGTACGTGGACGACAGCATCATCGTCGGACCAGCGGGTAGCTTCATCGTTGGGTTCAAGTCGGCTTTCGGCGAAAGGTTCAACGTGCAAGACCTCGGTCCAGTGTCTTGGTTGCTTGGCATGACAGTCGAGCGTGATCGTGGCAGCCGCACCATCAGGATTGGACAACAACAATACGTCTTAGATATGTTGGAGGGCTTCAACATGATGGGCTGCAAGCCGGTGGGCTCACCTATGGCGGTCGATGCTTTGAGCAATTGTGTGGAGACGTCGACATCAAGGTTGCCTCCCAGTCTAGTGCCGTACCAAAGCTTGATCGGGAGCTTGTTGTACGCTTCCGTAAGCACACGGCCCGACATCACCATGGCTGTTAGCCACCTTAGTAGGTACATGTCCGACCCCTCTCAGTCACATTGGGAGCAAGCCAAGAGGGTGCTCCGCTACCTCAAGGGGACCGCAGATTCGGTCTTGATGTACGGTGGCGCACCCTCATCAAAGGTGGTAGGATGGTCAGATTTTGACTACGCGAGTGATATTGGCGAGCGGCGCTCTCGCACGGGGTATGTGTTCATGCTCAACGGTGCAGCGGTGAGCTGGAAAAGTCAGCGGCAACAAACTGTGGCGTTGTCGACAGCGGAGGCAGAGTATATGGCGCTGACTGCGGCCACTCAGGAGGCGATGTTTTTGAAGCAACTACTCCACGAGTTTCACCAAGACTCCGGGTCTCCCATCACAATTCACGAGGACAATCAGAGTTGTATTGCGCTCAGCAAGAATAGCATGACGACCGGACGCAGCAAGCACATGGACGTGAGGTACCACTTCTGTCGGGAGAAGGTGGAGAGCGGAGACATCGAGGTGCAATATTGTGCGACGGAGAACATGCTTGCTGATGTGCTTACCAAGCCATTAGTGAGTGCAAGGCATGGCAAGTTGTGCAATGCCATCATGGGATTGCCTGCGTAGCAAGGGGGAGTGTTGCGAGGCATGGTTTTGTGTGGTAATCAAGTTGCTACACAGCAATGTTGGTCGAGTAGCATCGTGATAGTACGGCTGTGACTCAGCACTATAAGATGATAAGCCAATCAACAATAGAGAGGATTAGGTTGCTGATAGTGGCAAGTTGCTGAGCGTTAGATATCATCTAAAGGCTCAGAATATATCTTGGCGTGTGCTCACCACAAGGTGAATACGTGTCCTGTGATAGGCAAGTGCTAGGCACTTGCTGAGGGTGAGATGACATGCAGTGTCACTCACCGAGTGTAAGCATTCCTTATTCCCCCCTCAACTATGACAAAAATTAGTACGCTGTTACTGCTTCGGTGGGGGGACTGTGGCAATTACTGAGGTTGCTTACAATTATATAACTCCCGAGGAACGTCGAGTCACACATTGCAGATAGGTGTGCCGATAAGAAATGTACCTCGTCGGAGAGACCCGGGCCCAACTTGCTAATAAGTCCTGTATGGCGAAGTAGAGTGGCCCGTGAGACAGCACTCGGTCCAGTTTGCCGGGACATGTTGTAAACAATTTCAATTTCAATTTCAATAAGGAGCGTGACATACATAAGACAGCATTCCGAACTCATTACGGATTGTTCGAGTACTGCGTTCTACCCTTTGGACTCAGTAACGCCCCAGGTGCATTCCAAGCGATGATGAATCGAGTTTTGGCCCCGTATCTTGGCAAGTTCTGCGTGGAATATTTGGACGACGTGCTGATCTACAGTAAGACGGCCGATGAACACCTCGAGCATATTCGACTCTGTTACGAGAGTTGTAGCGACACCATTTGTATATCAAACTCTCCAAGTGTTACTTCGGACGATCGAGCGTCAACTTCCTGGGACATGTGGTGGAAGCTGGACAAATCCGAATGGACCCCGACAAAGTGGAGGCATTACAAAATTGGCCCCGGCCGAAATCTGTGACATAAGTACGTGGATTTCTGGGACTTGCTAGATATTACCGGAGATTTGTCAACCAATTCGCAACCCTAGCAACCCCATTAACGGATCTGACCAAGAAGACACCGGAATTTCGCTAGACCCCTCAAGCTTAGTCAGCATTTGAGCAAATTAAAGACGCGATGGTACGTGCACCACTCCTCGTAATTCCCGACACTTCTCCTAATGCAAGGTACACTTTGTACACGGATGCTTCTGGATTTGCAGTAGGAGTTGTCTTGTTACAAGACTAAGGTATTGGACTACAACATGTTGCGTACCATGCTCGAAAGATGAACAAGTATGATGTACACTACCATGTCCACGAACAAGAGCTACTCGCAGTTCGCGACGCTCTACTGAAATTCCGTTGCTACTTAGATGGCGCGGCGAGATTTACGGTAATTACGGACCACGACACGTTGCGACAATTCTTTCGGCAGCGCGATTTGTCTATTCGACATGTGCGATGGCTGCAAGTTTTAGCGCCTTATCAGCGACAAATGGACATCGTGTACAAGAAGGGAGCAGTCAACCATGCAGATGCTCTGTCTCGCCGACCTGGCATGAAGGACTCATTACATAAGCTTATATTGTTACGCGATTGGACCAACGACGAAGCGGAATGTGAGTTACACGCGCAATTTTTTCCCTTGGAATCCCGGTTACATCAAGACTCTGGACTTCATGCGGAAATAAAAAACGCTTATGACTCGGATAAATACCTGCCTACCCGGAAATCTCTGCCTACCTGGCTGATACGTCAATCAAATGGACTCTTGTACGCCTACGGGACAAGACCATATGTGCCGAACGTCTCTACATTGCGATCAAGAGTATTGTACGAATTACACGACGCACCGACCGCGGGATATCCTAGTATTATTAGACAATTGGCAGCAGTGACCCGGGCGTTTTGGTGGCCTTACATGAAGCGGACAATACAACACTATGTACGCAGTTGTGTTACCTGCCAACGTAACAAGGCAGCGCGACACAAGCCTTATGGACTCCTTCAATCGCACGAGGTACCGACCATGCCTTTGAACACGTATCGCTTGACGTGATTACGGACCTTCCTAAGTGCGATGGGTATGATGATGTGGTCGTATTCGTCTGTATGCTTACGAAACGGACGGCCCCCGCCGGCGGCGCAGCGGCGGCGGCCCCGGAGGGGGGTGCGCTCGCAGGCCCGTCGGCACCTACCTCTACCTCCACGCGGTGGGCGCTGGTAACCCCATAGCCGTGCCAGGCCTGGCACGGTAGGGGGCTGAACGAGGTACCGACAACTGCGATCCGCGGGATCAGCAGCTGTCGGGAAGCCATGTACGGAGGGTTTTGGAAAAACCTAATATCCGCACTCCGGCAAAGGGATCTCCCGCTCGGCCAGTCCGATATGTCTTTTCCGCGACTAAATACTCGCAGATACTCTCCCGACGATGGGGCGGGGGCGGCGTCTGCGGATTGATTTTTTGGCGAAGAGGGGTACGGGCGGATCAGCGGAGGGACGAGGGTGTTGGAGCTGGCGGCGGACATCTGGGAAGCAGCGCTAGGGACGGCGCTCGCTAGCGGCCTCCAACCCTGCGATAGCCTTAGGTCTCCCCTGGGGGCGAGGCATCTTGCTGCGCATGACGGAGGATGGTCGCAGCCGGAGGAGCGACACCGTCTGGCGGCGGCGGTCCCTAGGATCGCCCGCCGCCGGAAAAGCCCGGTACGGGGGGCTTTTGGAAAAATTCCCGTACCCACCATCTTTTGAGGACCGGCGACTCGATCCCTGTGTTCTTCCAACCTCTTCCCTAGTCGGTACCCGGTTATCGACAGGCTGCCTCAGGCAGTGTGCCTAGGGTTATCGTAACGGCACACTGCTCGTAAAGGCGGCCCCCTAACAACGTAAACCACCGGGGGAGGGCACGGACGGCCACAGCGCGATCAGATAGGTGTTGGAAACAGACGGGAAAAGGACAGGGGACAGGAGAAAATCTGGCTCGGGGGCAGGAGAGCCAGCCGGACACCGTCTGCAGCCTAGTTCTTTTTTCTTCTCAGCCCCCGAAGGAGGAGAGAAGACTCGGCTAGGTGGAGAGCTGCGTCGAGAGGAGCGGCTAATACCTCGGGCGGGGTTGAGCACGGATCAAGGCGGGACCGACGACGACCTATGCGAGGGGGGTTTTTCACCTGCCTTTCCCCCCAAGCTCCGGCACGACCGGAGTCGCACAGGAGCCGAGGTCAGGCAGGTTCGCCTCGACCAGCTCAAGCCGAGCAGCCTTGCTGATCATCGACCCCGCAGCGGCTGGAGCAGGCCGCGTATCGTGGAGACTAGTGACATCTTTTATTTCATACTGTATCCAACAGAAAAATACGTATAGATCAGAAAATTATAAATACCTGGATACGGGTATGTTTTAGACGGTATCGTTACTGCCATTGGAGAGGTTGGGATTAGTGGTTCACGGTCTACCTCACGCTTAGAAGTCCAACAAAGTTGAGCATAGCAAAAGGGGGGGCCCAGAGACTCCAGCCGGTTTTACGGATATTGGAGTAATATATTTCAATATTTCAATATTTCAATACGAAACGGACGATTGTCGAGCCAATTACGAAAATGATTACAATGGAGCAATTAGCGAAAGATATGCACCGCGCTGTTTCCGGCATTTTGGCTTACCACGGAAATTAATATCCGATCGAGATCCCCGGTCTATGAGCGACTTATGGCAAACCCTATTTAGGGTTGTTGGCACCAAGCTTAATATTTCTACGAGTTATCATCCTCAGACAGATGGCCAAACTGAACGAGTGAATCAGACATGGGAGCAAGTCATACGATGCTACGTGCACCCCTTGCACGACGAATGGGCTCAACGCCTTACCAACGTGGAGTTCGCGATCAACGCAGCGGTTTCTACGTCGACGACTATGTCTCCATTTAAGGCGACGCTTGGTTTCGAGCCGACATCTCCAACGACGGCTACATTTGAAGACAACGAGCCTTGCCGTACTTTACCGGAGCAAGTAAAGATTATGGTCGATATGCAGAGATTTGCCCACGACTGCGTCAAAGCAGCCCTAGCACACATGCAAGATGCTGCAAATCGGCACCCGTTACCAATACCTTTTACAATTGGCGACAAAGTTAAGCTCAAGGCGACAAATCTACGATTTGTACAATACCCATGTTCTAAACTACGCGACCGCTACATTGGACCGTTTCTCATTACGGAAGAAGTTTCCCCGGTTGGATTTCGGCTTAAGCTACCCCGTGGAGTACGGATTCACGATGTTGTACACTCCAGTTTATTGGAAAGATGGAATTCAGAACCAGAACATGCCGACAATGCGCAACCAATTCCGATTGTACACAAAGCGAGGCGATTTGAAGTCGACCAAGTACTCGATGTGGCTTTTAACTCCAACGGCACGGGACTTTTGTTGAAAGTTCTCTGGGCATCACCGTTCAACGTACCTAGCGAGGACACTTGGGAACCCATGCGAGGAGTCGACCACTTAAACATCTTTTCCGAATTTCTTCGAACGGATGTTTATCGAGAATTTACTGGGACCTCTGTCTTCACCAGATTTCGCAACCGTTGGCCTACAATAACCCCTAAGAAATCAAGACCGTGAGTACTGCAAAGCGAGAACGCTGGTGCTTAAGGAGGGGAGAGTGTCATATCCTAGACCGTTGAGCCAAGTGCTAGTATCTTACATTATTTACTTCCTCTAAATACTACCTTTATCTTACCGATATTAAGTAACTCTTTTATTGTCATCACGGCAGTACATCTGTATCGCCGTATTTTCCCCGGACACTACGTCTGTACATAGTTACTAGTAGTATCTCTTCTTGATAGTTCGTCTCTCGATAGTTCTAAGAGCTTGTGCGATAAGGTTAGATAAGCGGTATAGATAATCTCAGATAATGTGTATCGCTAGTAATAGTTCGGTTTAGTTAGCAGACAACACAAGCTACATGTTCTAAGGTTGTTTCTAGAACACCTGAGGTGTGGATATTTAAGACGGGGACTTACTGGCCGAGGGGAGAGACCTAGACCGGTACAAACCAGAATTACGCCACACCCAGATTGTAAGAAACCATGTTTCTAAGACAATCTTATCAATTCTCTCTACGCTGTATAATTAGATCCATAGATTAGGTTCTACTATTATTCTACGGTTGCCAACTTAGCCTAACCAAAGTAACACCTCACACTGCTACTAGCTAGAGGAGTTGCTTTAGAGGTTAAGCATGTGGGCGTCCGCCGCGGACAATTTACTGCGCTTGTGACGCTTTGTCTCCGCGCGTTGCCTTCGGCGGACTTAACATGGTACGTCAACTAAAGTTGAACCCCAATATTTCACCAATAAAAGAAAATCAAATTGAAATTGAAATTGAAATTGTTTACAACATGTACCGGGTGAAACCGGCTCCTGTCTCCGCCACCCCCATGTATGTGCCTTTAGTGGTCTTATATTAACATGAGCTAGACCGTGAACCACTGATCCCAACCTCTCCACTGGCAGTGACCATACCGTCTAAAACATACCCGTATCCAGGTATTTATTATTTCTCAATCTCTACGTAATTTTTTTGGATACATTATGAAACAAAAAGCGTCGCTAGTCGCCACGATACGCGGCCTGCTCCAACCGTTGCGGGGATGCTGATCAGCGAGGCTGGTCAGCTTGAGCTGGTCGAGGCGAACGTGCCTGACCTCAGGTACCGTGCGACTCCGGTCGTGCCGGAGCTAGGGAGAAAGGCATGTAAAAAAACCCCTCGATTAGATCTTCGTCGGTCCCGTCTCGATCCGTGCTCTTCCCCGCCCGAGGTAGTAGTTGCTCCTCCCGACGCACTTCGCCACCTAGCCGAGTCTTCCCTCCTCCTTCGGGGGCTGGGAAGAGAAAATAACTAAGTTGCACACGGTGTCCGGCTGGCTTTCCTGCCCCCATGCTAGATGTTCTCCAATCCCATGTCCTTGTTCCGTCTGTTTCCATCACCCATCTGATCGCGTTGTGGCCGGCCGTGCGTTGGTGGTTTACGTTGTGAGGGGGCCGCCTTTACGAGCAATGTGCCGTTACGATAACCCTAGGCACACTACATGAGGCAACATATTGATTACCGGGTACTGACTAGGGGAGGGGTGGGTCGGACATAGGGATCGAGTCGCCTAACCACAAAAGATGTTGGGTACGGGAATATTTTTCCAAAAGCCCCCCGTACCGGGTTTTTCCGGCGGCGGTCGACCCTAAGGATTGCCGCCGCCTGACCGTGCCGCTCCTCCGACCGCGACCCACCTCCGTCATGCGTAGCTTCATGCCTCGCCCCCAGGGTAGACTTAAAACTCTCGCATGGCTAGCGGTTGCTAGCGAGCGCCGTGCCCTAGCGGTGCTTCCCCGCTGTCCGCCGCTAGCTCCAACACCCTCGTCCCACCGCTGATCCATCCGTACCCTTCCTTGCCAAAAAATCAATCCGCAGACATCGTTCCCGCCGTGACGGGAGAGTATATGTGAGTATTTAGCTGCTAAAAAAACATATCGGACTGGCCGAGCGGGAGATCCCTGTGATGGTGTACGGATATTATGTTTTTCCAAAACCCTCCGTACATGGCTTCCCGACAGTTGTTGATCCCGCGAATCGCAGCTGTCGGTACCTCGTTCAGCCCCCTACCGTGCTAAGCATGGCATGGCTACGGGGTTACGAGCGCCCACCGCGTGAAGGTAGAGGTAGGTGCCGACGGGCATGCGAGCGCACCCCCCTCCGGGGCCGCCGCCGCTGCGCCGCCGGCAGGCGCCCCAGTATAAGAATATATATGGATGATCGCTTGTCGATAGATAGGAGTCGCCAAAATACAATAGGTACATGTACATGGCGTTACACAAGCACTACACTACTTATTTGCGTACGGGTATTAATGGTCAATGGAAATACACTCTTCCCATAAATTAAGTCCGTTACTACCGGCACGCAATAATAAAATTAATCTTTAGCGACTATCTTGATTCCATATTATGCCATTAGTTTTCGGCCGAAGGTCGGCATAGTTTCCGTCATTGCGCGAGCCGTTGAGGCGAGCACAAGGCAGAAGGTGGCTAAGATCAAGCCGGGAAGGTGCTAATGTGGTAACGCAAGTGAGCGTCCGCCACCTGCATTCTACTAGACCGGTGACGCTTTGTCTTCGAGCCGTGATTGGCCGTGGGGCCGCGGACTCAACATGGATAGGTTAACTATTACTGTTAACCCCCAATATTTACCAATATAAGGAAAATGAATTGTCCTCTTCTAGGGATAGCTTCATACCAAAAACTCCGGTGCTGCATCCCAACGTACCAAAACGTATCAAAACGTAATGTACTTACCAAAACGTACCGAACGTCAAGTTACGTACCAAAACGTACTGAACATACAACAACGTACCAAAACGTATCAAAACGTAATGTACTTACCAAAACGTACCGAACGTCAAGTTACGTACCAAAACGTACTGAACATACAACAACGTACCAAAAGTACCGGCAGAAAATTTCGTGCATTGCTCGTCGTATCTTCGGATATAAAATTTTCATTATTCGGAATACTTTCATCCATTTTCAGGGGTGAGAAACGTGTTGGCTTTGACATAGTAAAATAGCCGATTGATATTTCATACTCATGTAGTATGGGCCGTATTGCCAATACAATATAATGTATCGTACTGAAATACTTACTTACCTTACTTATGTACAAGTAATACGGTAAAAAATTGTCTCTCTTTCTCTCCCTCTATCTCCGTACCTCTCCCTCACCCCTTCACATCACTCCCACTCCCGCTCACCCCCCTCCTTTCCCTCTCTCCCTTTCTCTCCACCACCCCCCTTCTTCATGTCTTCGTCTCTACCCCCCGTTCCCTCCCACTCCCTTGTACCTCCCCCCCTCTCTCTCACCCCGTTTCTTTCTTTCTATCTCCCTCTCCCTTTTCGCCCCTTGCCGTCCCCCATTCTCCATCTCCCCCCCCCCCCCCCCCCGCCCCACACTCCCATGT